>PVKP010034895.1:0-23808 GCA_004027715.1 Plecturocebus donacophilus | reverse complement strand
GCCCATCAGACTCACAGCAGATCTCTCAGCAGAAACCCTACAAGCCAGAAGAGAGTGGGGGCCAACATTCAACATCCTTAAAGAAAACAACTTTCAACCTAGAATTTCATATCTGGCCAAACTAAGCTTCATAAGCGAAGGAAAAATAAAATTTTTTGCGAACAAACAAGTACTCAGAGATTACATCACCACCAGGCCTCCTCTACAAGAGCTTCTGAAAGAAGCACTACACATGGACGGGAACAACCAGTAGCAGCCATTCCAAGAACATACCAAAAGGTAAAGAGCATCACCATAATGAAGAATCTACATCAACTAATGGGCAAAACAGCCAGTTAGCATTATCAGAAGCTGTGATTTTCGTCTCTGATAAAACAGACTTTAAAACAACAAAGAACACAAGAAACAAAGAAGGACATTACATGGTGGTGAAAGGATCAATGCAACAAGAAGAGCTAATGATCCTAAATATATACGCACCCATTACAGGAGCACCCAGATACACAGGGCAAGTTCTTAATGACTTACAAAGAGACTTAGACTCCCACACAATAATAGTGGGAGACTTTAACCTTTAACATTACACTGTCAATATTAGACAGTTCAACGAGATAGAAAATTAACAAGGATATCCAGGACTTGAACTGAGACCTGGAACAACTAGACTTAACAAATATTTACAGAAATCTCCTCCCACAAATCCACAAAACATACATTTTTCTCAGCATCACATTATACCTATCTTAAAAGTGACCACATAATTGGAAGTAAATCACTCCCCAGCAATTGCATAGCATTTCACAGGTTTAAATAAAATATTGGTTGTCTGCTTATTTGTTATTTTCATCCCCTATTCCTTCCTGTCTCCATTGTTAGGCACAATTATTGGCATAAAAGAGGTTTTTAATACCCATTTTTAGACTGTATTCTAGCCTGGGCAATAAAACAAGAATCCCATTCTCTCTCCCTCTTTCTCTTCCTCTTTCTTTCTTTCATTCTTTTTTTTTCTTTCTTTCTTTTGCTGTTTCTTTCTCTCTCCTTTTCTAAAATCTCTTCCTCTTTCTTTCTCTCTTTCAAAAAAAAAAATGAGTTAGGAGGAATCCCTCTTTTTCTATTGCTTGTAATAGTTTCAGGAGGAATGGTACCAGCTACTCTTTGTACCTCTGGTAGAATTCGGCTATGAACCCATCTGGTCCTGTACTTTTTTTCGTTGGTAGGCTATTAATTACTGCCTCAATTTCAGAACTTGTTACTGGTTTGTTCAGGGATTCGACTTCTTTCTGGTTCAGTCTTGGGAGGGTGTATGTGTCCAGGAATTTATCCATTTCTTATAGATTTTCTAATTTATTTGTATAAAGGTGTTTATAGTATTCTTTGATGGTAGTCTGTATTTCTTTGGGATCGGTGGTGACATCCCCTTTATCATTTTTTATTGTGTCTATTAGATTCTTCTCACTCCTTTTCTTTATTAGTCTGGCTAGCGGTCTATCTATTTTGTTGATCTTTTCAAAAAACCAGCTTCTGGATTCATTGATTTTTTTTGAAGGGTTTTTCATGTCTCTACCTCCTTCAGTTCTGCTCTGATTTTAGTTATTTCTTATGTTCTGCTAGCTTTTGAATTTGTTTGCTCTTGCTTCTCTAATTCTTTTAATTGTGATGTTAGGGTGTCAATTTTAGATGTTTCCTACTTTCTCTTTTGGCCAGTTAGTGCTATAAATTTCCCTCTACATACTGCTTTAAATGTGTCTCAGAGATTCTGGTACATTGTGTCTCTGTTCTCACTGGTTTCAAAGATGTTTTTTATTTCTGCCTTAATTTTGTTATTTACCCAGTAGTCATTCAGGAGCAGGTTATTCAGTTTCCAAGGAGTTGTGCAGTTTTGAGTGAGTTTCTTAATCCTGAGTTTTAATTTGATTGCCCTGTGGTCTGAAAGACTGTTTGGTATAATTTCCATTCTTTTGCATTTGCTGAGGAGTATTTTACTTCCAATTATGTGTTCAATTTTAGAATAAGTGTGATGTGATGCTGAGAAGAATGTATATTCTGTTGATATGGGGTGGAGAGTTCTATAAATGTCTATTAGGTTTGCTTGGTCCAGAGCTGAGTTCAAGTCATGAACATCCTTACTAATTTTCTGTCTTGTTGATCTGTCTAATATTGACAGTGGTGTTAAAAGTCTCCCACTGTTATTTTGTGGGAGTCTAATTCTCTTTGTAGGTCTCTAAGAACTTGCAGTATGAATCTGGATGCTCCTGTATTGAGTGCATATATGTTTAGGATAGTTAGCTCTTCTTGTTGCATTGATCTCTTTACCATAATGCAGTGCCCTTCTTTGTCTCTTTTGAACTTTGCTGGTTTAAAGTCTGTTTTAATTTTGCAATCAGAGACTAGGATTGCAATCCCTGCTTTTTTTTTTTGCTTCCTATTTTCTTGGAAGATCATCCATCCCTTTATTTTGAGCCTATGTGTGTATTTGCATGTGAAATGGCTCTTGTGAATACAGCACGCTGATGGGTCTTGACTCTTTATCCAATTTGCCAGTTTGTGTCTTTTGATTGGGGCATTTAGCCCATTTACATTTAAGGTTAATATTGTTATGTGTGAATTTGATCCTGATGTTATGAGGTTAGCTGGTTATTTTGCCCGTGAGTTGATGCAGTTTCTTCATAGCACTGATGGTCTTTACAGTTTGGTATATTTTTGCAGTGGCTGGTACCAGTTGTTCCTTTCCATGTTTGATGCTTCCTTCAGGAGGTCTTGCAAGGCAGGCCTGGTAATGACAGAGTCTCTCAGCATTTTCTTGTGTGTAAAGGATTTCATTTCTCCTTTGCTTAGTTTGGCTGGATATGAAATTCTGGTTGAAAATTCTTTTCTTTAAGAATGTTGAATATTGGCCACCATGCTCTTCTGGCTTGTAGGATTTCTGCCGAGAGTCCAATGTTAGTCTGATGGGATTCCCTTTGTGGGTAACCTGATCTTTCTCCCTGGCTCTCCTTAACATTTTTTCCTCATTTCAACCTTGGTGAATCTGAAGATTATGTGTCTTGGGGTGCTCTTCTTGAGAAGTATCTTTGTGGCATTTTCTGGATTTCCTGAATTTGAATGTTGGCTTGCCTTGATAGGTTAGGGAAGTTCTCTGGATTATATCCTGAAGAGTGTTTTCCAACTTGGTTTCATTCTCCCCATTACTTTCAGGTACACCAATCAAATGTAGATTTGGTATTTTCACATAGTCCCATAATTCTTGGAGGCTTTGTTCATTTCTTTTCACTCTTTTTTTCTCAAATCTTGTCTTCTCACTTTATTTCATTGAGTTGATCTTCCATCTCTGATATCCTTTCTTCCGCCTGATCGATTCGGCTGTTGATTCTTGTATATGCTTCGCAAAGTTCTTGTTCTGTGTTTTTCAGCTTTATCAGATCATTTATGTTCTTCTCTAGGTTGCTTATTCTAGTTAACAATTCATCTAACCTTTTTTCAAGGTTCTTAACTTCCTTGCACTGGATTAGAGCATGCTTCTTTAGCTCAGAGGAGTTTGTTATTACCCACCTTATGAAGCCTACATCTGTCAATTTGTCAGATTCATTCTCCGTCCAGTTTAGTTCCCTTGCTGGCGAGGAGTCATGATCCTTTGGAGGAGAAGAGGCATTCTGGGTTTTGGAATTTTGAGCCTTTTTGCGCTGGTTTATCCCCATCTTTATAGATTTGTCTACCTTTGTTCTTGGTTGTTGATGAACTCCAGATGGGATCTCTGAGTGGACATCCTTTTTGTTGATGTTGATATTATTCCTTTCTGTTTTTGTTAGTTTTCTTTCTAACAGTCATGCCCCTGTGCTGCAGGTCTGCTGGAGTTTGCTAGAGGTCCACTCCAGACCCTGCTTGCCTGGGTATCACCAGTGGAGACTGCAGAACAGCAAAGATTGCTGCCTGTTCCTTCCTCTGGAAGTTTCTTTCCAGAGCAGTACCCTCCAGATGCCAGCCAGAGCTCTCCTGTATGAGATGTCCATTGGCCCCTACTAGGAGGTGTCTCCCAGTCAGGATACACAGGGGTCAGGGAGCCACTTGAGGGGGCAGTCTGTCCCTTGTCAGAGCTTGAATGCTGTGCTGTGAGATCCACTGCTCCTTTCGGAGCCACCAGGCAGGGACGTTTAAGTCTGCTGAAGCTGTGAATACAACCACCCCTTCCTCCAGGTGCTCTGTCCCAGGGAGATGGGGGTTTTACGTATAAGTCCCTGACTGAGACTGCTGCATTTTTTTTCAGAGATGCCTTGCCCAGATAGGAGGAATCTAGAGAGGGAAGGTGATGGCAGTGGCCTTTCTTAGCTGCAGTGGGCTCCACCCAGTTTGAACTTCCTGGCAGCTTTGTTTACACTGTAAGGGTAAAACCACCTACTCAAGCCTCCCAAAAGGCAGATGCCCCTTTCCCTACCAAGCTCAAGTGTCTCAGGTTGACCTCAGACTGCTGTGCTGGTAGTGAGAATTTCAAACCAGTGGATCTTAGCTTACTGGGCTCTGTGAGAGTGGGAACCACTGAGCCAGATCACTTGGCTCCCTAGCTTCAGCCCCCTTATCAGGGGAGTGAACAGTTCTGTCTCACGGGTGTTCCAGGTGCCACTGCTGTATTAAAAAAATCTCCTGCCACTAGCCCAATGTCTGCCCAAACAGCCACCCAGTTTTGTGCTTGAAACCCAGGGCCCTGGTGGCATAGGCACTGGAGGGAATCTCCTGGTCTGCCGGTTGTGAAGACCATGGGGAAAGCACAGTATCTCGGCTGGAATGCACTGTTCTTCCCAGTACAGCCTCTAATGGCTTCCCTTGGCTAGGGGAATGAAATCTCCCAACCCCTTCTGCTTCCCAGGTGAGGCGACACCCCACCCTGCTTTAGCTTGCTCTCTGTGGGCTGTACCAACTGTTCAACAAGTCTCAATGAGATAAACTGGGTACCTAAATCGTAAAGTCAGAAATCACCTGCCTTCTGAGTCAGTATCACTGGGAGCTGCAGACCAGAGCTGTTCCTATTCGGCCCTCTTGCCAGTGGACCTGCTGTGATTTTAATATTCAATTAAACTTCATTTCTTCCCCAAATGATCCAATATTAAATGAGCCTAGAAACTGAATTTTCTAAAGTATCTCCTGATGACCTCATAGTTATATAAATATTAGAGTAAATTGCCAAATGTAGAAAAATGGGTTAAGATACCCTCTCTTATGTTGCTGTGACAAATGACTCTAAACAGTGACCTTACAACAGTAAGTGATTTCTCATACAGTGTGCATATACATCATGGGTCAGCTGTGTGCTTCTGCTTCATACGTCCATACTCCATGAATGAGGCTGATAAAGTGTTCTTTATCTGGAATGCTGTTGCTCTTGTGGTAAAGGTGTCTATGGGACATTGCTGTTCTTTTCTCTGCTAGGAAATGACATTTTACTTCTAGTCACATTTCATTGGCCAAAGCAAGTAATTTGAGCATTTCTGATTTTGACAGGCTGGGGAATATATAATCCTCTTTCCAAAAAGGGTACCACCAATTTATGTTGTCAAATTTGATATCAGTGGAACAGGAGAATATACTTTCCCCTCTGGGAGGTGGAACAAATAGTTTGACCAATAACAAAATCTGCAGTAACTTATCTTTTTCATTATATAATGTACAGAAAGAATTAATCTGTTTTCTAGTTAGCCACATTGGCCAAATTTGGTTTAACTTTCCATTTCAACAACTGCAGTTCGCTTCCCTAGTTTGGTTAGTAGGGTTGAAAATAATTATCTCTGGGAGCCATATGTCTGGTTGATGCTTTTCTCTCTTGTTCTAGTGGTTTTTTTAGTATAAAAGAAAAACATTATTCAGTGTATTATACTGTTTGTTGTATAAGAAAGTTTGAATGTTCTGGAATGTGTACTCAATGTCCACCACATTGCACAGAGCATTTTCTGGGCTCCAGAAGCCATATTCCTGACATTTTAAGGCATCACCACTAGATGGCGATCTCGTTCATTTGGAAGGTTTGGACAACCATGTTTTTCTTCAGGTGAATGGGTTGGTTACTGAGGGATCAGAAATGTAAATTATACTAATTATATAGCAAGCTCTTTGTAACCAAAATGGTACTATTTACTGAGTATGTATATATTCATGTAAATATATACATATACACCTTTATACAGGAAAATTCCATTTGAAGCAAACGTATAAACTGCTATGTTTTGCTATGTTACTTCCCTGGAATATGTATTTATTTTTCAACTATAACTGCCTGAACAAACACAGGGGTTTTCCTAAGCACAGTTCCTCAAGAAATTGCCCAGAGGCTTGAGTCCATCCCTCTGCCTTGTCCCACCAGTACTTTGAATATGCTTCCAACTGTTGCTGAACCTGTGGTTGTTTTAGTTTTGAGCCTTAATCTTTGTTTTAACAACTCTGTATTACTCAGCTTCACTCTCTTTTTCTTTAATTAAGTGAAGAGTGGTTAAAACTTGTGTATTTCACTCAGATATGTTAAAAAATAACTTTCATGGTTTATCATACTATGGGAAAGCTGGTACCAACCCTTTAGAAACCCTTTTAGAAATCTTACTCAATGGTTATTGCCAGTGGTAGCTTTGTTCTAACCACTTTTTCTTCAAAACAACACAGCGTAATAACCAAAAACATTTTAAAACCGTAGACCAAATCATATAATTCTTCTTAGAAAACAATCACTGAGTTCTATTGTTAATCCACTTTTTGGTGTTCCTAAAATAATATTCTTTCCATCACGTATTTTTGCTATGACTTAGGGTTTGTGGCTCTCTATCATATAATTCAAATAACTTGTAGGATTTAATATAGTAATTAGTGGAAATAGAAAGTATATGGCTAGAATGTGCATCTATAGAAAGTAAATATTTAATATATACTCTGAGTAATGTAAAAGTAAATTTTGATATAATACTCTAGCATATTAAGTAAAACTGTTATAAGCCAGTTCTTTTAAAATAGTTAATACATCATTGTATCTTTTTACTTAAAGATGAAATTGTATTAAACCTTGGTTAGAATTCCACTGAAGATTTAAATGAGCTATCACACGATAGCCAGAATGACCTCTTGTATTTACTTTAATTAGGCAGTTACAGTTTATATATACTATTTCCAGACAGATCACAGCCTAGAATCCTTCAGAAATTTCCCATGGCCTTCTATAACAATAGTTGGCAAGTATATTTAGCCAAAGAACTCTTTCTTTAAGTAAAGTCTTATACAAAAGTTGATAGAAAACATAACACAAATTCCAATTTAAAGAAGGATGGGAGTTGGGAGTCTAGTAATTCAAGCATCCTCTTCAAATATTGACCAGGCTGGTCTTGAACTCCTGGCCTCAAGCAATCTCCCTGCCTTAGCCTCCTAAAGTACTGAGATTTTAGGCATTCACCACTATGCCCAGCTGGATACCAGTTTTTTAGGGATGACATTTTTGAATTAAATTAGGCACATAAGTGTCTTCTTACATAGCAGCTAAAATCTCCCTAACTAGGGAGAGGTAGCTACAGGTGCTGTATTATTGAGCTTGATATCTTGATATATTGTTGTGATAGGGTGGGTTGCTGTTATAAATATTAAAAAGGTGATATTTGGCAGTCAAATTTTAAGATCTACAGGGAAAGTTAAGTGCTGTTGTTGCTAACTTATAAAGGAAAGATAAACAAATCCATTGCTTTTTGAAAGGTTAAAAAAATCAGTTGCCCAATGTGTCTTGAATTATATAAAATTCTATACTAAATGGAGTGCTATACAAGTAATCATTTCTTTATAAACATTTATTTTTTATTAGTACATTTAATAAGTGATGACAGTGATCCTACTTTCACACAAGAGATCTTGAGTTCTTCATTCTTCAATTTTAGATGCTGAAAGTTTATCCTTAAATAATACTGAAGCTCTTATTGGACTTTATTTAATATAAGTATAAAGCAACCATTTAAATAGATTAAAATACCTTACTAACTTTATGAGAGTTTGATAAATAAGAGAAATATTGGTTTTATGTTTCCATGGTGATTCCCCAGTTAGTAGATTTTATGGAAAATCTGAAGACATGGTTACTAATACCAGTGTAGTACAGAGTTTAGAAGGTTTTAGTTTCAGAAGAAGGGCTCACATTTTAGCATAAACCTATTTATCAGTTGTATGACTTTGGGGAAGTTACTTCTCTGATTCTTAGTCTTCTCGTGTAAAACAGGAACGGTAATGCTATATACCTCATTGGATTATAATCAAATGAACTAATGTAATTATAAAGTGCTTGAGTTGTAATGATGTTAATGGTACTTAGTTGTTACTCAAGTAATTTTCCCCTCCAGTGATTGTAGGGGAAATAACAACAGCAGTTATAATGGCCAACATTTATTAAATACTTACAATATGAGAGGCACTGTTCTACGTGTACAAGAAAATATGTGGAATACTACCCATAGTGAAAGTTAGCAGACATTTGCTGTCCAGAATTTTTCACCCTGTGAATGTACTTCTAAAATTAAGATAGATATCAGTGGTAAAATACTTAATGCACAAAAATTCATCCAATGAATACAATTTTAAGAAAAAACTCAAAACTTTGTTTTGTTTACATTTAAGTCTAAAATAACCTAAATTTATTTTCCCAGTTTTAAATTTGACCTTCAGATTCTGTTAAATAATTGAATTTTATTCAGTTAGTATTTGATTTACTTTGATTAAAAGTAGTATTATAATATGTAGCATGTCAAATAATGGTCATTTAAAATCTGTAGTACAAGGACAGTATTAATATGAGAGTGTTTTAATTATTAATAGGCTTATTTACCCTATGATTCAATTATATCACCAAAACCATTCTTGAAGTTGAGTCATTCAACAATAGTTTTTTATTTAAATGTTAGAAACCCAACTACATGAAGCCCTGTATACATTATTCACGTTTCTTCAAATTCTTCTTAAACATTTGTTTTAGGTAACTCTCAAATGTTTAAAACACCATTTAAATTCTAAATGATAGTTTTTTACAACTTAATTCATAGCTTGACTCATTAAAAATATTTCCAGGTAATTGAGCAACTTTTTGGACCTCCACATAGCTGGGGTTGTCACCTCTGTGAAGTTCTTGAGTATGCCATAGCTGATAAGATCTAACAGAAGAGCCCATGTGTATGCTGTCCCCTTGTATTTCTTAGGTATTTGCTAAGAGAATGTAGAGGTCATATAAGAGCTGATTTTGTTGTAGTAGCATCATGATGATTGTCATCTGCAGGCAGTTTCTGCCTCATGAGGTCTGCAGTGCAGCCAAATGCACTTTGCTTTATACTCTGAGAAAACATTACTGCCACATTACTGCTTACATGCCGTGTGTCACAATAAATGTAGCTACCCATTGTCTATTTTGTACTTTTCTGAGCATATTTTCCGGTTGAGAGAATTTTTGTGGTTCTCTTTACTATCCTCCTTTTTTTGTCATTTAAAATGTGTTTTAGCTGTTGCTTTCCCACTTTACTGTTAGCTAATGCATTTAATCTATCAGAAAGAGTTTTGTGCTTTATACGTGAGGCTTAGAACAAATAGCATTCAATATATTTTGAATGCTTTTATGAGGATCCTTTTTATTCCATTATGTTTTATTATTAATCACTTTTAATTAGTTTACTGGGAAGAGTTAACTTTTTTATTTTATATTGACACCATTTAGGACGATATTTTCAAGGGATATGTAAGAATATGGTACCCATAATCATGAGGCATTATACAACAAAATCTTGTAGCATACTTGGAAATTTTTAAGTTGAATTTTCATTGCCCATTTGCCCCATTTGTTGTTAATCGTCTGTCACATGGCCTATTTATAAAAGTAACATATTTTACACTTTTCTTTGTTAATTTCCTTTTATCTTTTTCGTGTGAAAAAGTAATTTCAAAAATTATGTTTGTGTGTGTATTTGTAAGTAAATAAATGAGAAAGAAATAATATAGAAACTCATAAGTTTTCATATATAGGTAGAGATTTAAAGAACACTATGTAATGATATTACATGTAGAAGTATAATTATATTAATTATGCCTTTTACATTTATGTAGTCTTTTACAGTTTATAGGATACCTTAACATCTGTTGTCTTACTAGACATGTAAGTTCTAACTAGGACTGCCATTTATTTAACCGTGAACGTTATTTGATCTTCGGCTTCAGTTTATGAATATGTCACCTACCTTCTAGTGTAGGTATTACTAGAAAACAATAAATGATAGTGTTCTTAAGGAAGATTACTTTAAATTACATAACTTTGTATTTAAATTCCCCATATAAAATATAGGATACCAATATTGAAATGTATTCAAATATAAATTGTACCAGATACCAACATCTTTTATTATTTTTTTATTACAAATTATCTAATTGTTTATCTTAGAGATTTTCTGGCTTTATTATAAAAAATATTATTTTATAGTTACATTCCTAACTTGCTTACCCAGCTCCATTGTAAATTTGGTTGTTGTATCATTTTATGTTTATAGTTTCTGTGGCAACCTGCACAGTTTGATCCACCTAGCAAATATTTAATTAATGATTATTATAATTTTTTAGTTGTTTTATTGTAAGAGTAGGGCTGAAGATAGCCTTATTTCCTTTTCAAACATTAATTTTACTACACGTTTAAAACAAATTTATTGCAATCTAGAGATGTTTATTTAAAGGAACAGTCAGACAGCAATAAATTTATTTTTCTTTAAATGTTATAATTTTTCCCCTTGACTAAGGAAATGTAGCCTAGGTCTTAGAACACTTGTGTTGTTGTGTTGCCTTTCATTTTGTATGACTAACTTTTTATACTAAATTGAATAAGCCATTAGCTTTTAGTGTGTAGGAATGTAAATCCGTAGATATTTCCCATTAGACAAAAGAAAATCTATAAAAGCAATATCCCCTGGGGGTTGGTCTTCCTAGCGGCCTAATGGTCTAAATCACTGCTATACTGTACCCTTATGAGAAAGAACGATGGGTGATTCACTTGGCATCCAGAAATATTAGTTGAAGAGATATGCATATCCTTTAAGATAACTTTAACGTTTATATTATACCACATTTATTAATTAAATATTCCAATTCAGGGAATTCATTTCATAAATTTTTTATTTCAAAAACAATTTCAGAACAGAATGATACACTTTTTATGTCTTATACAGTTTTCAACTAGAATTTGCTGAAACAATGAGAGATACTATATTTATATAGCCACATTGTTTTGATAAGGTTTGTTTTCTAAATGATTTTACTTCAAAAAAGACCTCCACTGGTGATGGTTGCACAACTCCGTGAATACCTACTGAATTGTATATTTTAAAAGAGTGAATTGTTTAGTATGTGGATTATATCTCAATAAAGTTGTTATTTAAAAAAAATTTTATCGCACAAAAGTTTTAATAGGTGTGAAGTAATAGAATTTTAATTTATTTTATAATTGATTAAAAATTATTAACCTTAAACATTTGAAAGCTTTAGAAATATAAAATTATATATGACTTAAAATAATTTTTTTTCTTATTCAGTAGTAAAACATGCTTATTATACAAACTTTGGAAACTATAGACAAGAAAAAATACATTTAAAAATTGTGTGGGTCATTTAATATTCATATCTACCATGTATTCTATTGCTAAGCTTTTCCTATATTGACTACTTTCTTTGTATCTGTACTTTTCCTGCCATCTTTCATTAGTAGTAAATTCCTTTTCATGACCATTTCAGGAAACAATCAGATGCAAATATTTTCTTATAGGAGTATTTAAGTGAAAGCATTAGCTTTTTCTCCCTTAACTGAGAAAATGAAGGTAAGCGATGACATCATTATCTAAAAAGAAATGCAATAAAGATAATATATAATAGCTTTTGAAATGCAGTCATTTTGGGATACCATTGTAAAAATTTGCTTTAAAACATTTTGGATTTAAAATGAAAACTGGAAATCTTTGATAAATAATATTGTGACATTGGTTCTTGTTTAGGTAGAATATTTTTCCTGCTTTTTAAAAGACTCTTGTTATCATATCTACCCTTTACTTTATAACAGCTAAAATTGTTCACAACACTGTTTAAAGATAAATTCAGTATGAGGCTTTGAATTTTTTTTTTTTTTTTTTTTTGGTAAATATTAAGACCTGAGTACAAAATGAGGGCTGTATTGTGGATTAAGTGAAATATCTCAAGGCTGTGCTGTTCTGATAACTGAACCTGAAGTGACCTTTCTCAGACACAATTACAGAGCTGTATGTTTTTCCTTTAATTTCATCAGGGGTTTAATTAGTATACAAATAAAACTTCCCTTATCTTCCTTCCTACCTAATTGGCTTGTCTTCACTTATATATGAAGTATGTGAAAGTGGGCTGTAATTAGGGTGACCGTGTTAACCTTTTTTCCTCAAATGTACTGTTGCTTAAAGGCCTCAAGGCCTAAAAACAGTGCTTTGGATTATTGCTTTGCAATCACTATGGCTGTCCCATAGGTTTTCTCATGAGCAGAAGGGCTTTGGGTGCTGCAGGTTCCCACTGCTTAACAGGATCTTCATTCTTCTCCCCACTAAATGTTTATTGATTATCTTGCTGTTCCAGGCTCAGCCTCCAACAACTTAATATCAGGTGACAGTCAGGAGAGTTCTCCAAGTAATTAGAGTTGAGCATTGGGGGAACAATTAGGAGCAGAGTTATTAAACTTGATTTATCCTATTCTCTCCTGAACAGTTTCTTGGATATCAGAACATCACACTTTCACAATCTACCCTGGTTGAGAAATTAGTGGCTAACCTGCTGCTTATCATTGTTGCCTTGCTGCCTAGAGGCACACCCTCTTGGTTTCAGTCATTCGGTTGGAAATATTAGAGTCCATAAAGTTTATCATGGGTTTTAATTAGATCAATCTGAACAGGAGAAAAGAAAAGCTGAATTTAAAATTATATATGTGATGTATGGATATATATTTGTAAATGTATATGTGATGTGTATATATATATATGTAAATGTATATACACAAATATATTTTTCTTTAATTAAAGCTCAGTGTTAGGATTTTTAAATATTCTGTCTTTGTTATTTAAAAAGGTTATGTATTAGGGAAAAGACATATTCTTGAATCATGTTTTATGTCTTGGTGTTTTACACACATCCCAATCAATCTTAGGGTCCACTGATGTATTTCATGATGTCATTCACCTCTTTCAAATGAGAATTCCAGGTCTATACATTATAAAACTATGATTTTTTTTTCCAAAAAACTATATTATCTCTTTGTTTTCATATTCAAGGAAGTATGGGTTATATAACTTTGTTTATACCACTTTTTGTTTTTTTCTATGCCCCTGAAATAGTGTGAGATTTAGAAGAGTTTGATGACTACTATCATTGTCCCTGAGATATGAAGATGAAAGAATGGAAACAAGAAGATTAACCTGTGTTGTAGAAATTCTAATGTTATGAGTTATATCTTCTTTGAAAGTATATGATAGGATTGTTGAAAAGTCAAGTGTGGGTTTATGATAATTCCAAAGTCGTGGATTCCCTGAGATTGGATCAGCAAGCTTCAATCTCGATAAGGTTGGGGATAATATACTGAATGCTGGATAGTCCCTTCACAAATAGGCATCTCTAGTCATAGGAGTTATTGAGCAGAAGAATTTGAGTTGACTGGCACAAATGTATTGTTTTTGTTGAAAGAATTCAAGCTTTATGCATAACTGGTGGTGGATCTTTAGTTTGATCTTCATATCTGAAAAATAGAATTTTTGTTGCTTGAAAGATGTCAGAAATGCTGACTTTAAAAGGAACTTAAAAGGATTTCACTTTTTTAAATAAGGAAACTTCATGATGCTTTAGTGCCTTTATGTTAGCATTGGCCCAAAATTAGTAGATTCAGCGTGGTTTTAAAAATGTATTCATTGCCATCTTTTAAAAGTTGTTTGAATCAGTGACTATTTTTATGGTGGAATGTTTGTAAAGATCTGTTAATAGTGAAGATTTAAAGCAAAATACAGTGTCTCATAAGTAGTCATAGTTTGTTTAATTTTTTGATTTATATTTGTTTGATAGTAACTTGATTATTTGAAAAGTGAATTACTGAATTTTAAAACTTTTAACATTTAAAAATACCTGGTTTAACTGATGATGGCTTCGATTCACCAGCATTTAGAGTGAATTAATTGGTTTAGGATGTATGCAGCTTGAGTTTTTTTGTACTATTCAATTTTTTAATACTACCCATTGTGAATGCACTAAAAGAATACTGTTAGAAGAGTTTTAAACATGAAATTATAACATTTTGTTTATTCTTTACTAGATTTTTGAAGCACAGTATGGATGTTAATGTGGGGCTAAACTGAGCAAGAAGAAAAAATTATGTGTATGCAGTCAGTTATTTAGCTCACTGTCCAACAAATTTAGTCAAAAACTGTTTGATAAGCTTATTCTAGAAATTCTTTAGGCAAAAGAATAATATTTTTAGTGCTAAGTGATCCTGTGACTCCCTGTACTATTTTGCATCCTAGAATTTTAAGTGAAGTTTAGAAATACTTCTCTCATTTGTGAGCTTCTGATTCTAAGCCTTCAAGATAAAATTGCACATTTGCATCATGAAATTTTTGCACTAAATAAATATTTCAGATTAAAGTAGATAGCAAATATAAATGAACATATTTTGTACTTCTGTGACTAAGAAAATATTTATAGAACACAACTAATTCTACATGCAAGTATTATTTATAACTTTCTCTATTAGTTAAAACATGTTATCATATTTGTGTTGCTATCCCTGACATGAGAGTTATTTACAGGGAAGCAAGTGAATTTTATTTTGGAGTCCAATTTGTTTATTTGCTGAAATGTCCATAGCTACCTAACTATGTGTTTATAAAGATAGTAGTGGTACTCTTTAATCTTGAGTTCACCATTTTCTTATAGCTATCCTGGTCTACCTTTTTCTCAATCACATGCATAGTTTGGGTATGTGATAGTTCTTTAGTTCTATTTAGAGTAAAATTGACTCTAAATTTCATGTGCTTTCTTCCCTGAAATCTTTATTTTTCATCATTAAAAGAAAATACAACTTGAGATTTTTATAATCATATTTTTAGTAAGAATACACTTTATTTGCCTTGCAGAGTTAAAAAAAATAGAACTGTATTTTGTAAGCAAACATTTTCCAAAATGTTATCAGTTCTATCATTTCTAATTACTAAGTATATAAAATTTTTGCAGAAAATTTGTTAAACTTTGATGTGTAATGACCCAAGTCTACTTCTTAGTCAGTCTGTATTCTTCTTTGTTTAACAGCCTATGGCATAAATTGAAGTTAATTATCAGGGCTGACAAGTAACTCTGTTTTCTGTCTGCTTGCAGAGTCTCTCCGAGGCAAAGATGGAGCTGAGAAGAAAAGATCAATCTCTGCGTCAGCTCAATAGACATCTTACCCAGCTGGAGCAGGACAAGCGTCGACTGGAGGAGAACATCCATGATGCAGAGAGTGCCCTCCGCATGGCAGCCAAGTGAGCATTTGGACCTTGGGGAGATCACTTAAAACAGACAAAAGATCAATTCTTACTTTCATGCTCCGGGTTTTAGCCCTGGATAATACAGTGTTAGAAAACAAAAGTACAGCTGTCTTTCTTTGAAATTCTCTGATATATCCTCAAAAAAGAAAACTCTTAACTCAACATACTAAATGTATATTTTATTGAGAAACCTCAGAAAAGTATAAACTTCTGTATAACTGCTAATTATGCTTATTTTGGGCTCTGTTATAGTGTTACATATTAGAAACTATGTTTTATTAATGTGAAATGTAAGACTCTATTTAAAAGTTTTTCATAGTATCTTATGTTATACATTCCTATCCTCTTCTGCCCCACTGTCCCCAACATTTTGCTCTGCATATATTATTATATACTAACAGTGCCGTAATATTTTCATAAAGAAATGTTAGCATACAATCAGCATGTGTATCATAGCATTTAAAAATACAATAAAAACACATTGATCATGGAAAACTCATTTAATTTTTATAGCTGTATATTCTAATATGTTAAGTAGAAAAAATATAGTTTTCAGAGTGGACGACTATGTAAATGGGATGAGAATGTTTTTCCTATTTTTTTTTTTAACCAGGTAATCAAGTTGACATACATTATGAAGTTCACATTGAACAGTTCTCTTGGGCATTTTTTATTTGTTCCTCATATCAAATGTCATGGAATACTTTAAGACAGTTCTTTGTACAACAGCATGGCTTAAAGAAAATGTATTTTTAAGGATTAAAGAAACATCTAATTTTGATAAACTCAATGTTTTCTAAATTTAGAATTCTGAATTTCTTTACTTGCAAAAACATATATATTAATTAAACATTTTTTGAGACAAGCATAAAATATCATCAAATATGACTATAGTCTGTAAACTGCAGAATGTGTGTAAATCACCAAACAAGGAATCTGCAATCTTAGGATATTCATAAGCTTTGCCACTGGGTTTGTGACATTGCTCAAACATAATGAAAACGTGAATTGACACAAGTCCAGAATATTGGCATATTTGAATAACCACTGATAGTTTTTTGGAAAATCGTAAAACTGTATAACATTGCACCACCATGCAAGGTGTATGTGTCATTTTTTAAAATTTAAGTTTGATTAAATCAGGTTTTGTTGTTATTATTCAGTCTCAGTTTCATCATGTCAAATGAGAGGCTTAGCTCAGGTAATTTCCAGTGAGTCTTACAGCACTGAGAAATTTTTGAGATGAATGAAAACAGGCTTATAAAACCTCCAGATTCAAATTGTATTTTCAAAACATTGCTGCTAATTCAGTATTTTGACATGTGTATGATCTGTGACCATGGGCACATGTTTTTATAAAACTAAAGAAAGCTAATTTGAAATCTGGAGAACTAATACATTATTTACAGTTTTCAGTTTCAATTTACAATTAGATTTTTATCTTCAGTATTTTCATTCAAATTTTTTATTTCATTATGAAGGCTAAATTCAATATACTAGGTTGATAGGAGAAACTAGTAACTTTGCATATTCCTAGACAGGTCATGGAGGAGATTTCTGTGTAATTATTATAGTATAAAAAGACTGTGTAGAAAGGAAAATATTATTTTGCATAGTATGGTTATTTATTATATATCCCCATTGCTAAGATTTTAAAAGTCTTTTTCATTAGAAATGAAAGAATAATGTTTTACCATTTACAGCACATTTTAAATTATCAATAATATAATTGTGATTTTTTTCTCTTTCACTTTTTTGCCTTTTTATTCTCCCCTATCCCAATTTAGGACAGGCAACAAAATTTAAGATATGAGTTAAATGTGGAAATATGTCAGTTGAATATGGTTAGTTTTTTACTTTTTAAGAGAGAACAAAGAATTCAAAAATCAAAATTTAAAAAGTTAAAATAAATTAAAAAAATAAAAGAACAATGATATCAGATCCTTATTTTTTTTAATACTAGTGACTTATACTAAAATGTGTAACAGTTGTAATAAGATTTGAGTTTTACTGACACTTAATCTTTCTTTTATTTTTTCTAGAGACAAAGAATGTGTTGCTAATCACATGAGAGCAGTAGAAAATTCGCTTCACAAGGTACTGTAATTTTTCTTTAATATTGTTCAGTTTGTATCATGACACCTAGTCATTATTTTTATTAACTACAAGTATTCTAATTCATTTTGTAACTTAAAAAATAAATTAACAAAAGGATGGTTTGTAGATGACTGGAAATTTCTATTACTTAGTGCTATATTGCATGCTTGTTTCAGAATTCACTTTATATACCTAATAAAACTATGAAAATAATGGTTTCCCCAAACTGGTGTAATTGCACTTGGAATTATTTGTGGTCTTTGCTGGATAAAGCAGAGGTCATTAAGATTCTTACATGTCTCATAATGATAAAATGTTTGACCACACTGTCTAACCTCTTACCACTCTTAAACCAAGGGTCCTATAGATATGTATAGAAAGAAATATGTACTTTATTTAGTAATACTCATACATGTAAACTAGGTGGTAATGTCATTCAAATTGAAATTTTCTTTCTTACTTGTAAGAATATGGTCTTAAAGTAGAAATTTAATTATTTAATATATTCTATTGTTTTCAAATTTAATTACTTCTGTATGATAAACTCTGACTTTTAATTTGTAGTGATGAACAGCATATAAAAGTATTATATTAGTAAAAACTTAGTATATTTACTGACCATGTATTTTGTTAGCACTCCACACCACATTGAAAGATGTGTTCATTATTTCACTGTTCAAGAGTAGAGAAATGTTATTCATCTGTTTCTGCTACTGTCTGATAGACAACTAATTGGAAATGTAAACATCAAATACTTTAAAGATATATGGAATTTATGAAATAATCATATTTAGAATAACCTTGTGAATCAATTAGCTTATATAATATCATTTTATAAATAACTTAAAATACCCTAAAACTAACCTTTTGAAGGGCATATTATATAAAAATTAACAAACTAACAATTAATGCCCTTTAACATTTTAAAAACAATTAGCCTCTGTATCCTTTTATATTTTGAAAGTGACCAGCATTATTTCCTATCAACAAAAGTATTTTGAAAAAAAATAATCTGAATGATATTTCCTAAGCTTCTTTGAAACTATGATTTCTCCCCTCCCCATTTAAAAAAATTTAGCTAGTTAGTATAGTTTAAATATAGTCACATTAAATTCATATGTACCACAAATCTGAAATTCAGTTTTGCAGTGAAAGAGACATCTTTGGTATGTTTTTCTGAGCTTGATGGATAGAAAAGTCAATTACGTCATATACGTGGCACACCCTTTTATGTAGTTAATGTGATTTTAAAATCCAATTGTTTTTTCATCATCCCAGTTGGAGAAAAAAAAAGTTAGATAGCAGCTAACTTGGGGAATGAACTTTGACATAAGAGCAAAACCATCACCAATATGAAATGTTAAATGTTGTACCTTCTTTTCTTATGAAAATGGCAAAATATATTGTTTAAATATAATAAAGACTGACTGCAACAGGATGAATATAATCATACAGTTCTTCAGTTGTAGTTTATCTTTGATGTTTGTGTCATATGGAAAGAAAGCTGTCTGTAAAACTGGCCTATAGCCATTGTAGATTTACCTTTGCTTTATGGCTTTTTCTCTCTTCAGATTTACTAGTTAACTATTTTCATTTATGTCTTTAGAAAATTCTATTAATACAGTGATTTTAAAGTTATCAATTACTTTTCAAGCTTGAAGTGAAAACTGAGGAAAGACAAATGATAATTGGGGCTAATTCTTTCTTCTGTGAGGTATGCGTGAAAATGAATGAGTGATAAGGAGGTGGCCCAGAGAGTCCTCCGAAGATCTCAGGAAGATGCAGGCCCACATGTCTTCATGCCAGAGTTCAACAGGTTTATTTTTCTAGCCACCTTGGACTTTCCATTGGCATTTTACTGTCTTTGATGAAACAAAGAGGAGTACAGAAGGAGGGTCCAGGCTCTTCCATGGGGTGGTAAAAATGGATACAGATACATCCAAACTCTTTAGAAAAGTTTACTGTGCATAGTAAAATAGTATGATTATTTATATTTCTTACGGTTTTTAAAAATCTATGTGTTTTCAAGGTTTGTACCATTTATTTTAGAATAAAACTAAGTTTTACCTGCTGAGTTGAATTTTAATGCTAACTTCTGACACAATAATCAAATAGAAGAAAGAACTTGTTTTCATGCAGACATTTTTTCTTTTTTTGCGTGTTAAGGAACTTAACCTGAACATATATATATTTTTTAAGGAAAAACAACTCCATTTTATTTATACTTGCTAGTTTTTAAGCAATACATTTCATTCAACTTTTCAAATACTACAACTATATTACACAGAACAGTTGATTAGATATTATTTTCAAAATTCCATTTGGGACTTATAACTACTATTTAAAAGGAAGGTCAGTCTTTTTAGTTAAAAACATATGGTTTTTTTTCAAAGAAGTGTAAGTTTTATATTAATTTCATTTAAATATATATTTTTATTTATGCCAGTTTTTAATGTAGGTCTGAAGTAAATTTTAAAAGACACTCTTTTAGTGGGGGCCAATTTCAAGTTATTGGAAATAAGAAAAATAAGAGCAAGAAGAAACAAAATCATCACAACTTTTCATGAGGTGGATTTTTTAAAACATACCCTTCTCTCTTGAGTTAAAATCTTGGCTGCTTTTTATTTTTTCTGGAAAATCCAAAACTTGAACTTTTTCTGAAAAAAGAATTTTGAAAAAAAGTTCTCCAGTTTAACCATTTTAAAGTGCACAATTCAGTGGCTTTCAGTATATGCAACCATTACAGCTAATTCCAGAACATTTACATCACTCCAAAAGAAACCCAGTACCCAAGAAGCAATTATTTCTTATATCTCTTTCTCATACATCCTGGCTGTAAGGCCGGTTGCCTTGCTGGGAGCTTGGACGCACCCCCCGCCCCTCCTTTTTTCCCTTTTACAAGCCCCGAGCAAGCTCAGACATGCCCCGAACAAGCTCAGACATGCTCGGGCCTGTTCCCTTCTCCCTTGCTTGCACAGCCTGGTCTTCTCTTAAAGAGCCCAGTATGCAAACAAGGTGCTGCAACCATAGCTTCTTAACAACCAATAGCAGTCGAGTCTTAACAACCAATAGCAGCCAAGTCTTAACAACCAATAGCAGCCAAGTTTTAACAACCAATAGCAGTCGAGTCTTAACAACCAATAGCAGGCAAGTAATTCCAACCAATAACAGGCCAAGTCCTAGGTCAAGGCTTGTAACGTACCCAATAGCAGTCTTGCTCTCCCACAACCAATCGGGCTGTTTCACTCCCTATAAAACCCCCTGTCTAAAAAAATCTGTGCTACTTCTCCAGCCCCTCCTGTCTGGACCACAGAACCTCACCCAGGAGCCTGAATAAATTCCCTTGCCTTGGATTATTTTGGTGCTGGCCTCAGTTTCTTCATTTTATCCTCAGAAACAAACCTTACACTGACAAATACTTGCCTTCTATCTCTCTGGATTTTCCTATTCTGGACGTTTAATATAAATGGAATAATACAATATATGATTGGTGATGTCTGGCTTCTTTCATTTAGCATAACCTATTCAAGGATCATTCATGTTGTGGCATGCATTGATATGTCATTCACTTTTATGGCTGAATAATATTCCATTGTGTGTTTATACCACATTTTGTTTATGCATTCATCAGCTGATAGACACTGGGTTGTTTCCACTTCTTGGCTATTATGAATAATGAATGCTGCTGTGAAATTTCGTGTAAAAATTTTTGTTTCAAGGTCTGTTTTCACTTCTCTTGGGTATGTAGCTAAGAGTGGAACTGCTGGATCATATGATAATACTATGATAACTTTTTGAGGAACCACAAAACTGTTTTCCACAGTGGCTGCACCATTTTAAATCACCATTATGAATAAGCATTCTAATTTTTCCACATCCTTGCTCACACTTGTTAGTTCCATTTTTTTTTTTTAATGGCCATCCTAGTGACTATTACATAGTATCTCACTATGGTTTTGATTTGCCTTTCCCTAATGACTAACAATATTGAGCATGTTTTCATGTGATTATTGATTATTTGTATGTCTTCTTTGGAGAAGTGTCTCTTCACATACTTTGCCCATTTTTAAATTGGGTTGTCTTTTTGTTGTTGAGTTTCAAAAGTTATTTGCATATTCTGCATACTAGAATCTTATTATACATATGATTTGAAAACAGTTTCTCCCATTATGTAGGTTGTCTTTTTTTTTTTAAGACAGGGTTTCACCATGTTGGCTAGGCTGGTCTTGAACTCCTGACCTCAGGTGATCTGCCTGCCTCAGCCTCCCAAAGTGCTGAGATTACAGGTGTGAGCCACTACGCCTGGCCTAGGTTGTCTTTTTACCTTCTATTTAGATAGTGTCCTTTGGTGAACAAAAGTTTTACTATTTAATAAAGTCTAATATTTTTTTCTTTCTGCTGCTTGTGTGTTTGGCCTCATATCTAAGAATCCATGTCCAAATGCAAAGTCATGAAGATTTCCCCTGTGTTTTCTTCTAAGAATTGTAGTTTTAGCTCTTATATTTAGGTCTTTAGTCCATATAAAATTAATTTTATATGTTGTATCATGTGGGGGCCTAACTTCATTCTTTTATTTGGCAATCCAATTATTCCAGCACCATTTGTTCAGAAGTCTGTTCTTTTCCCATTGAATGGTCATGGTACTCTTGTTGAAAATCAGTTGACTATAGATGTATGAGTTTATTTCTGGAATCTCAATTCTGTTTCACTGTATTATATGTCTTTCTTCTTATCAGTACCACAAAGTTTTGATGACTGTGTTTTCTATTAAGTTTTGAAATTGAGAAGTGTGAGATTTTGAGATCTCATGATTGTTTTGACTATTCAAGTTCTCTCATAAAATTCCATGTGAATTTTGGGATCAGCTTGTCGATTTCTGCTAAAGAAGGCAATGGAATTTTGAAAGCTGCTATGTTGAATTTATAGAGGAGTATTGCTATCTTAACAATATTAAGTCTTGCAATTCATTAACATAGAAGGTATTTCTACTTATTTAGATCTTCTTTAATTTCTTTCAACAGTGTTTTGTGGTTTTCAGTGTACAAGTTATACATTTTCTTGGTTAAGTTTATTCTTAAATATTTTATAATTTATGATGCTATTTTAAATGGAACTGTTTTCTTAAGTCTAACTTTTGATTCTTAACTGCCAGTGTGCAGAAGTACAACTGATTTTTGTATGTTCATCCTGTAACTGCTGAATTTCTTAGCTCTAGTCATTTTTGTGTGCATGTGTAGCTTCTTCAGGATTTTCTACATGTAAATTATGTCATCTATAATATAGTTTTACTTATTTCTTTCTAATTTGGATGTCTTTAGTTTCTTTTTCTTATCTAATTATCTGGCTGGAACATCCAGTATGGTGTTGAATAGACATATTGAGAGCAGACACCTTTGTTTTGTTCTTAATCTTAAGGGGAAGTTTTTGGTTTTACACCATTAAGGATGATATTAGCTGTGGGTTTTTTTCATAGGCCTTTTGTCAGTTTGAGAAAGTGCTCTTTTGTTCCTAGTTTTTTTAGTGTTTTTGTCATGAAAAGTTGTTGAGTTTTGTCAAATGCTTTTCTTTTTCTGCATCAATTGAGATAATCATGTTGTGCCTCCCCTCCTTCATCCTCCTGATGTTTTTTACTACCTAGAATTATTTATGTATCAGGAACACCATTCTGTTTCTGGGATAAATCTCATTTGATTATGGTGTGTGATCATTTGAATAAGCCACTATGTTTAGTTTGCTAGGTGTTTTTTAGACTTAGAGAGTTGAAGTCTCTTTGTAAGTCATTAAGAACTTGCCCTATGTATCTGGGTGCTCCTGTAATGGGTACGTATATATTTAGGATCGTTAGCTCTTCTTGTTGCATTGATCCTTTCACCACCATGTAATGTCCCTCTTTGTTTCTTGTGTTCTTTGTTGTTTTAAAGTCTGCTTTATCAGAGACGAAAATCATAGCTTCTGGTAATGCTAGCGGGCTGTTTTGCCCATTAGTTGATGTAGATTCTTCATTATGGTGATGCTCTTTACCTTTTGGTATGTTTTTGGAATGGCTGATACTGGTTGTTCCCGTCTATGTGTAGTGCTTCTTTCAGAAGCTCTTGTAAAGCAGGCCTGGTGGTGATGTAATCTCTGAGTACTTGTTTGTTCGCAAAAAATTTTATTTTTCCTTCAC
>PVKP010034894.1:0-23768 GCA_004027715.1 Plecturocebus donacophilus | reverse complement strand
TGCTCCCCTGTTCTACTCTAAGGAGAACCTGCGCTCTGTCCTGTGTAGTAGCTGCTCCCCTGTTGTACTCTAAGGAGAACCCTGTGCTCTGTACTGTGTAGTAGCTGCTCCCCTGTTCTACTCTAAGGAGAACCTGTGCTCTGTCCTGTGTAGTAGGTGCTCCCCGTTCTACTCTAAAGAGAACCTGTGCTCTGTCCTGTGTAGTAGCTGCTCCCCTGTTAAGAACCTGCTGTCTTCATTCTTTTCAGGGAGCCATGCTCACTGGTCCTCCTGGTACAGGCAAGACACTTCTTGCCAAAGCAACTGCAGGGGAGGCCAGCGTGCCCTTCATCACTGTGAATGGGTCAGAGTTCCTGGAAATGTTTGTCGGCGTTGGGCCAGCAAGGGTAGGTGGATGGAACCGCTGCAGGCAGCCTCAGCACTGTGGCTTGACCAGGACTGGTCAACTTGAATAGCTCAGTGTGTGGTCCTGGCCATGGGCACCTGTGGGAGGTGCTGGTGTACCCAGGCAGAATGGGACAGAGGTTTCCGAGGAGAGGGTGGAGGAGAACCGGCATTCCTGTCTTCTGCCGGTAGCAAAACACTCTGTGTGGATTCCCTTTTCAGGTGCGTGATATGTTTGCAATGGCCCGAAAAAATGCTCCATGTATCTTATTCATTGATGAGATTGATGCGATTGGCAGGAAGCGAGGCCGAGGGTACTTTGGAGGCCAGAGTGAGCTGGAGAACACCCTGAACCAGATGCTGGTGGAGATGGACGGTGCGTGCAGACTGCAGCCAGCCTGTGGTGTGCAGCTCTCCTCCACAGCTGCTTAGCGACTGTCTGCACCAGCCTTTTTCTCTAAATCACCCCCAGGAGAGAATCCCTGATTGTTCTGTTTTAAGGAAGGCTTCTCTCAGGCAAATGTCATGGAGAAAGCTGTGTTAGGTTCACAAGCCTCCTCCAGTGCCCATGATAGACGGGGCAGTGCACTCCCCTGCCCGCAGATGGAAAGGGTTTCTCTGGAGTGGGGAGACAGCTGCCTCTCTGGGGAGGGGATCAGGTAGACGGCGCCCACAGGGTGGTGTGCACACAGCCTGTGCTCCTTCCACTCTGAGCCTTGTCTCGCTGCCCGTGCCTCACCCAGAATCTCACAGACCCCCCACGCCCGCCTCCTCCCAGAGTGACTGTAGCTGAGATGTGACTGATGGTCGCCTGTCGGTCCTGCTAAAGCCTTACTGGGTGCGTCCAGGCATCTGTGCCGGCTTTCAGATTTGGGAGAACCGTCACTTAGACATCTGGCAGATTAGATTTCTCTTTGGCTTTAGGGCAGTGTTCAGGTCCCTGAGACCACCCCCGATGTGGTGACTTGCTAGAAGTCACAGGACTCAACCTATAGTTACACTCATGGCTGTGATTTATGACCGTTAAAGGACACAGCAAAATCAGCCAGGGGTGAAGGCGAATTGGATCACGGGGAGGCCAGGTGCAGTGTGGAACCTTCCTCCAGTGCAGCCACCTGGGACACGCTCACTTTCCCCGGCAGTAAACTGACCACGCATGTCAGATGTTGACAAGGAAGCCAGGGTTTTCGCTGGGGCCAGGGCTGTGGCACCTTCTGCCTGGCATGCACCAGGCTTTTCACAAAGGGTTTGGGCACAGGGAGCTGTTCTCAGGGAATGGTGGGAATCCTTCCAAATCACAGTGCCCACACACTGCCCTTGCGAGCAGTCCTTTCTGAAGACAGCAGTCAGGCCTGCTGTGTTACTAAACTTTTCTCTACAGGCCAAAAGCATTTCCTAAATATTTTTTTGACTGTAGTACCCGACGGTAATTCTAATTAGATTAAGACTATTTTGATTTCTGGAGGGCACTGACTGGAGAGAGGAGGGAAGTGGGGCACTCAGCTTTTCTCCTCCCTTCCCTCTGCTGGGCACCTGTCTCCTGTGTAGCCTCTGGTCTGCCCTCATCCACTCCAGCACCAAGTGGTGTCAGAGGCTGCAGGAACCGGTCGTAAGTCAGGATGAGGAGGACCCACGCCTGGGGCCTTGTCTGTACCTCCTGAGCCAGGCTGCGGGGTTCCTGGTTTGCGGAGGCTTGGCTGGTTACCTGCCATGCACAGGTCAGGCTTGCCGCATAGGCTCACCTGCTTCTCCTGTGTCCAGGGTTCAACCCAGCCACCAACGTTGTGGTGCTGGCCGGCACCAACCGCCCTGACATCCTGGACCCGGCCCTGATGCGGCCCGGCCGGTTTGACCGCCAGATTTACATCGGTGAGTGCACCTTTCTCAGGGTTGGGCCTGTCTCCCCTGGGCTGGAAAGTTTGGTGAGGTCATTTGCAGTGTATTTGGAGGAGATTTTCATGGTAATCCTGAAGCAGTTAATGGAACATTTTGAAAATGTGGAGATGCTAGCAGTCTGGGTTTTGGGAAGAGTCTATGTGGCTGGGCCTGAAGGGATGTTGCTGCAATAGAAACAGGTGGCGGAAGCTTGTAGCAGACACTGCTAATTTAGAAGACGGCAGTTTATCTGTTGTTCAGCCTGACAGCCTGCATCGCCTTCCCCTACCCTCTTGTTTGTTAGGGAGCATTCATCCCGTGTGCCCTGTCCGCAGCAGGCCTTGTGGTGCTTGCTGTCAGGTCACATGGCCCTGGGTTGAGGCTTCAGTAGCTGTGGAGCCAGATGTGCGTGCGCCTTGGCTGGTTTCTGTCTACCAGCTCTGGCTGGAGGACGACAGCAGAGACCTCCACAGGGATCCCAGCTGTGCTTGGTGTTCTGGGATGTGGCTGTGGTGACTGTCCCGGCTGTGCTTGGTGTTCTGGGATGTGGCTGTGGTGACTGTCCCGGCTGTGCTTGGTGTTCTGGGATGTGGCTGTGGTGACTGTTCTGAAGGCCCAGAATGCACAAGAGCCCGTGTCTCTTTTTCACTAGGCCCCCCTGACATCAAAGGCAGGTGCTCCATCTTTAAGGTCCACCTGCGCCCACTGAAGCTGCAGCAGAGCCTCAGGAAGGACGCCCTGGCGAGGAAGCTGGCTGTGCTCACCCCAGGCTTCACTGGTGAGTGGTGGGAGCCATGTGTGCTCTGCTGCTTGTCATGGGGTGGTGACTCGCCATTGCATTCAGTTCTGGCAGCGCTCACAGTTGTCTGTGGGACTTTCACCTGTTGAGAGCGTTCAGAGACCTCGGATCATTTTTCTTAGCCCCGAAACTAATTTGTACCCCTTTGAATTTGTTTTAGTTATATTCAGACTTAGTGAATCTTACTGCAGAGCTGACGGTAATATCCTGGAGAGAATCTGCCAGCCTGATGCTTCCTGAGCTTTTTCCGCCTGGGGCTTGGCCTCCCTGCTGGGGAAGCTCGTTTGCTTTTCTCTAGTCTTTTTAATGAAAGCTTGGTCTATGCTAGGACACCTGCTTCCCTGCCTGGGCAGGATCACCCTCAGGAGTGAGTGGGGACTTTTCCAGGGGGATTCCTGTCCTCCTCTCCCCTGCTCTGCAGCTGTTTTATGCCTCAGTACCTCGTGGTTATGTGGCCATTGGCCAAGGGCTCCGACCTACACCCCACCTGCTCCCCGGACGCCTGGAATATTCTGCTATGGCGTCTCATCCTCTCCAGCTGCCTTGGCATCCCCAGTGGTACCTGTCCCCTGGGCTCCCCACAGTGTCCTGTCTAGTGTGGGGTCAGGTGTATTCATACACAAGATTGCATGGTTGTCTGCTGCAGGATGGTGAGTGAGAAGCTCTTGCCTGGCAGCCATATGAAGTGTGTCATCTGTCTTAGACACAAAATGTGCTTCCTCTCTTTTGTTCTCTCCCCTGGCTGACTTCAGATGTCTATTTACATACCAAAGATAAGAAGCTGGAATGCTACCAAGACTGCTTTCTTCTGCCCCTAGAGGGGAATGACTCAGCAGGGATGACTCAGCACTGCCCCTCAGCAGGGATGACTCAGCACTGCCCCTCAGCAGGGATGACTCAACAGAGATGACTGAGTAGTGATGACAGCATTGTCCCTCAGTAAGCATGACTCAGCAGAGATAACACTGTCCCTCATCAGGGATGACTCAGCAGAGATGACAGCACTGTCCCTCAGCAGGGATGACTCAGCAGAGATGGCAGTACTGTCCCTCAGCAGGGATGACTCAGAGGGCATAGGTCAGAGGCCATGGCAAGTGACCACATAACCTTGAGGTACTGAGGCATCAAACAGCTGTGGAGCAGGGGTAAGGAAGGCAGGAATGACAGCACTGTCCTTCAGCAGGGATGACTCAGCAGAGATGGCAGCACTGTCCTTCAGCTGTCATCTCAGCAGGGATGACTCAGCAGGGATGACTCTGACTGCCCCCTCAGCAGGAATGAGTCTGCTTTGCATCAATGGAAACATCATAGTGTCCATCAGCAGGTGAATGGCCAAAGTGGCATATACTGTAGTTGAATTTAGCTATAAAAAGGAATAAAGTAGGCCGCGTGTGGTGGCTCACGCCTATAATCCCAACATTTTGGGAGGCTGAAGTGGGCAGCTCATGAGGTCAGGAGTTTGAGACCAGCCTGGCCAATGGTGAAACCCTGTCTCTATAAAAACATAAAAAATTAGCTGGGCATGGCAAAACCCCATCTCGTTTTTTTTAAATATAAAAATGAGGCTGGGCACATGGCTACAGATGTGCACCTATAGTCCCAGCTACTCTGGAGGCTGAGGCAGGACAATTGCTTGAACCCAGGAGGTGGAGATTGCAGTGAGCCGACACCGCACCACTACATTCCAGCCTGGGCAACAGAGTGAGGGTGTATCTCAAAAAAAAAAAAAGGAATAAAGCATGGATGCATGCTGCCACATGGGTGAACCTAGAAAATACTGTTCTCACCAGGCGTGGTGGCTCACGCCTGTAATCCCAGCACTTTGGGAGGCCGAGGCGAGTGGATCACGAGGTCAAGAGATTGAGACCATCCTGGCCAACATAGTGAAACCCCGTCTCTACTAAAAAATACAAATATTACCTGGGCATGGTGGCTCATGCCTATAGTCCTAACTACTCAGGAGGCTGAGACAGGAGAATTGCTTGAACCCAGGAGGCGGAGGTTGCAGTGAGCCGAGATCACGCCACTACACTCCAGCCTGGCAACAGAGCGAGACTACGTCTAAAAAAAAGAAAAAGAAAAAGAAAATACTGTTCTCAATGAAAGAAGCTAGATACACAAAAGGCCGTATGTTATATAGTTCCATTCATGTGCAATGTGCAGAGTAGTAACAGAGGTACATAGAACAGCAGATCTGCAGGGACAGATGTGAGGTGAGTGGCTGCCAGAGGAGGAAATGGGAATTAACTGTGAATAGGCAGAGGGCACCTTACAGAGATGATGGAAAGTCTCTAAACTAGATTATGGCAATAGTCGCAGACCTTCATAAGCTTATTAAAAGTCATCTTTGTGTACATGTAATATGGGTGGATTTTATGGTGTATAACTTAGGCCTTAATAAAGGTTCACAAAAAATGTGCCTAGATGGCGGTCATAGATGGAGCAGCTCCATTACCTTCAAGTTATCTACTGACGTTCAGCCTTGGCCTCTCTGCTGGAGATGTTTTAACAAAGCTGACCTGGGTCAAGCTCCAGCCACCGGGAGAAGCACTGACTGTCCCTGTTTCTCCCTTCCTGGGTCAGGTGCTGATATTTCCAATGTTTGCAATGAAGCAGCTTTGATTGCTGCCCGGCATTTGAGTCCTTCTGTTCAGGAGAAGCACTTTGAGCAGGCCATTGAGAGGGTCATCGGAGGTGAGCCTGGCAGCTTGGGGAGGGAGGGGTGTTTGCAGCTCTAGGCCTGGCAGGCTCACCCTCTGGCCCCAGTTTTAATTCTGCATGCAAGCCGCGTGCAGTGGGTCACGCCTGTAATCCCAGCACCATGGGAGGCCAAGGCGGGTGGATCACTTGAGGTCAGGAGTGCAAGACCAGCCTGGCCAGCATGGTGAAATTCTGTCTCGTTTTTTAAACATAAAAATTAGGCTGGGTGCATGGCTTGTGCCTATAATCCCAACACTTTGAAAGGCCAAGGTGGGCGGATCACAAGGTCAGGAGATTGAGACCATCCTGGCCAACATGATGAAACCCCATCACTACTAAAAGTACAAAAATTAGCTGGGCATGATGGCATGTGCCTGTACTCCTAGCTACTCAGGAGGCTGAGGCACAAGAATTGCTTGAACCCAGGAAGTGGAGGTTGCAGTGAAACCAGATCATGCCATAGTACGCCTGGTGACAGAATGAAACTCTGTCTCAAAAAAAATAAAATAAAAATTAGCTAGGTGTGGTAGCACATGCTTAGTCCCACCTACTCAGGAGGCTGAGGCAGGAAAATCTCATGAAAAAATCAATTCTGCGTGCAGGAACCCATTTTCTTTTCTTTTTTTTTTTTTTGAGATGGAGTTTTGCTCTTCTCACCCAGATTGGAGTGCAGTGGCATGATCTTGACTCACTGCAACCTCCGTCTCCCAGGTTCAAGCGAGTCTTCTGCCTCAGCTTCCCAAGTAGGTGGGATTATAGGGGCATGCCAACCATGCCTGGCTAATTTTTGTATTTTCAGAGATGGGGTTTTGTCATGTTGCCCAGGCTGGCCTCGAACTCCTGCCCTCACGTGATCCACCCAACTTCTCCCAAAGTGCTGGGATTACAGGTGTGAGCCACCGCACCCAGCCGCAGAAACCAAGTTTCTAAACCAACACATGGGACTTGGGATTTTCCAACAGCTTTCATGCCCCTTTTGGGAGCAACATTTAGAACTTGACAGGGATAGGCCTTCCAGGCCATGTGAGGCCCAAGGAAGCAGGTTAGAAGCAGCTTTGAATGCCTGCTGCAGAGGGCAAAGCAGTCTTCTTCCCTGAAGGGAACGGGAACGGATGCGGTTTCCTGGGAAAAGCCTCTTGGACGCTGCAGGGACCGTCCATCCTGGGCATTTCCTTTTTTTGAGACAGAGTCCTCCTCTGTTGCCCAGGCTGGAGTGCAGTGGCATGATCTTGGCCCACTGCAACCTCCACCTCCTGGGTTCAAGCGATTCTCCTGCCTCAGCCTCCTGAGTAGCTGGGGCTACAGGCGTGCGCCACTACACCCAGCTAATTTTTGTATTTTTAGTAGAGATGGGGTTTCGCTGTGTTGCACAGGCTGGTCTTGAACCCCAGTCTTGTACTCGAGCTTGGGCCTGTTTTAAGGCTTCCGTGTGAGGTGTATGGTTGGTGGGTTTCACTGCAAAGCAGAAGGCAGCAGGAACTGGGGCTTGGCTTCTGCTGTCTGGTATAGATGGGCCTGGGGATCGTGGCTGGGTGCAGAGGGAGTGGCCTCGTTTCCCAGCCACCTACTCCTGCCCTGCCTGACTCACCTGGGAATGTGATGTGTAGGCCTTGAGAAGAAGACCCAGGTCCTGCAGCCCAGGGAAAAGACAACTGTGGCCTACCACAAGGCTGGACACGCGGTGGTGGGCTGGTTCCTGGAGCATGCGGACCCCCTGCTGAAGGTTGGTTTCCCCCCCGCCACACCCTGAGTGAGTCCACTCGGCAGGCTTGGGCCTGGTATCTCTGGGCCAACCTGTGGTCCTGTGGCCATGGGACATTCAGGAGGTGACCCTATAACTTTTTAAGGAATATCCTGCTCTAGAACTTGTCAGAAGATCCCTTCGGGGTGGAAGGCAGAGCAGTGGGTTCCAGACGGGGCTTCGGCAGTGTGACTCCAGGCAGCAGCCTCAGTGTTAAGCTCACCTCACTCCTGAGCTCGCATGCAGCCGTTGGGCCCCACCAGAGCCTCTGCAGGGTGGGCAGAGCAGAGGCGGTTTCCATGTGAAGCTCCCAGAGGCGGGTGCACTTCTTGGGGCATCTCCAGGGTGTCTAGGGGCCCGGGTCAGTAAAAGGACCTGCAGTCAGAGCTAGGGTCAAGTGGACCTGCTGCTCCAGGGTGGCTCCTGGAGGAAGTAGGGACCGTGTTTGAGGTGACGGGGGTGTGTGTTGTCTCCTGTAGGTGTCCATCATCTCCTGGGCACAGGGCTCGGCCGTGCGCAGTACCTGCCCTGGGAGCATGGGGTGACAAGGGCATGTGTCCTCTCCTGCAGGTGTCCATCATCCCTCGAGGCAAGGGGCTGGGCTATGCGCAGTACTTGCCGAGGGAGCAGCACCTCTATACCCAGGAGCAGCTCTTTGATCGCATGTGCATGATGCTCGGGGGCAGGGTGGCTGAGCAGCTGTGCTTCGGGCAGGTCACTACGGGGGCTCAGGATGACCTGAGGAAGGTCACCCAGAGTGCCTATGCCCAGGTAAAGGGTGGGCATCCCCTGGCGTGGGCTGCAGGCAACTGTGTCGGGCCAGGCTCACCCCGGGTTCCGTACTTCTAGATTGTGCAGTTTGGGATGAGTGAGAAGCTGGGCCAGGTGTCCTTCGACTTTCCCCGACAAGGCAAGGCCCTGGTGGAGAAGCTGTACAGCGAGGCAACTGCCCAGCTCATCGATGAGGAGGTCCGGCGCCTCATCAGCGCCGCCTACGAGCGCACCCTGGACCTGCTGACACGGTGCCGGGAGCATGTGGAGAAGGTGAGTGTGGTCTCTGCCCAGATGGCTGGGTCATGGGGTCCCATGTTGGTCACATTCAGGCTACACCTATCCTTGGGCTTGCTCAGCTCTAGGCTGTGAGCACGTCCTCAGAGCCGTCTGACAAGTGGGCCATTGTTTCCAGGTGGGCCAGCGGCTCCTGGAGAAGGAAGTGCTGGAGAAGGCAGACCTGGTGGAGCTGTTGGGCCCTCGGCCCTTCGCGGAGAAGTCCACCTACGAGGAGTTTGTGGAGGGCACGGGTGGCCTGGAGGAGGACACGTCCCTGCCTGCGGGACTGAAGGGCTGGAACCGAGAACAGGAGGAGGGAGACATAGAGCAGCCTGTGCAGGAGAGCTCTGTGTAGCCACTGGTGGAGCTCAGGTGACTGATTACCTGGGACCTTTGCAAAGCAGCTGCAGAAGCTCACCAAAAACAAATTAAAACGTGAAGCTGCAGTTGGGTGTTCTAGATGAGGGTGCTCTGAGCCCACATGCAGGGCCTGGGGTGGGCGGAGGGGCTGCCCTGAGTCCCTGGGCCCTGCTGCTAGAGGACAATTGGGTCCTGGGTTAGAGGGAGGGGAGCAGGGCTCTCCTGTGGTGCTGTGGAAGGCGTGGCGCCTGTCTGGGAACCCTGAGTGTAGCTTCAGGAGGGGCTTGATGGGGCATCTGGAGACACTGGACCTTCCTGGGGCCTGCTTCTGTGGAGGAGTGTTGATGTGGTCATAAAGTCACTCAGAGGAGTCTGGGCCCAGCACAGAAACCATCTTGGTTTGGTAGAATTCAGAAAAGAAGAATGCCAGCCAGTTGTCAAGGGAAAGTCAGGTTTCTTAAGCAGCTGTTTGGATGGGTAGAAGGTCATCTGCTGATCTGTCCTTCAGAGGGAAAGCCCACTCCACCCACAGGTGCGTGGCTGAGGGAGGATGGTGGAACTGTGGGGCTCCATCCTGAAGTTCCATGCCCGGGCACCCCCTACCTCTGCCTGCACCTGGGCCCCGTGGCAGCCCTGCTCTGAGTGTCAGGGATGTGAGTTGCTTAGCAAAACCTGGGACGCCTGGAGTTCCACTCTGGGGCACCCCTGGCCCCTACCTGCTGCTGGGCTCCATGGCAGCCCTGCTCTGAGTGAGAGGGACGTGAGTTGCTTAGCAAACCTGGCACTTCTCCTTGGGGTGCAGGTGCTTTAACTGCAGATGTGTCTGAACTTAGAACTACATCATCAGCTTCTGCTCCTGTGACCTCTTTGTTGGAGTCCTGGAGGGGAAGCTCTGCAGGGCCCTGGCTGGCTCAGGGGTGTTTGTGGAGAGGCTGTGGTCTTGAGGCCTCAGCATACAGCCGCCTCTGGCCCTGGTGCCTGGTCATGAACCCTTTTCCTGGGGCTGGGTGAATCGTAATAAAAGGAAGGCCCCTTCTGGGCTGTGAGCTCCAGGCCCTTTGGTGCCATCGGCGGCACCAAACTTTAACTGAGGGAGGCTTTGCATTTTCTTATCTGGGGTGTCAGGGACTCGGTGAGGATGCCCGTGTGCTTTCTCCAGGACATGACCTGCCTCCAGGACTCACTGGGGTCAGCAGCAGCAGGGCTGTGTAGTGTCAGCCTCGACCACTGCCTCGCGGGTGGTGGATGCATGTCTGGGTCACCTGGGATGGGAACTAGGGAGACGCCCTTTTGCAGATGTCCTGGGTGAGTGGTGGGAGGAGGTGGCTCTGCTGGCTGCACTGGGCATAATTTGTTCTCAGCCTCTCTCTCGGCCTAGGCCAGACCGGACTGGGACTTCATAGTATGTTTTGCAAATTGCTTGTGACTTTTGTCTCAGAAAATACAAAAAAAGAAATCTTAAAAATACAATTTCCAACTGAGGGTGAGCATGTTCAACTTTTGCTCTTTGCAAAATGCACATCATTGAACTCAAAAACTCTCCAGCACTCAAGCTTCATCATGGCCTCCACCAGACCCAGAGTGGCTGAGCCGCTCGGGGTCTGGTTGGGGCTGGGTCTTAGGTCCCTCAGATGGAGGCAGGGGTGCTCCTTCAACCCCAGCAGGCCCCACGACATCGCAGCATCTGGCGGGGCCTCCAGGATGCAGGGTGGTCACGGCCTTGGCCCCACTGTGGTTCCGTCTGACACCCCTGGGAGAGCCTGGTCATCCATTTTGTCACCTCCCAGGCAGCTGCACATGCCTGCGGCCCTTCGTGACAATCTGTGTGTGGGAGGCACAAGAATCCCTCCAGAACTGTCTTCTCAGCTGCTGCCTTCGCCCTTACTTTGTTAGGGCTGTCATGCGCCTTCCCCCCAGCCTTCCCACCTGTGTCCTTCACAAGTGAGTCCTTAAGTAAATCTGGAGCCATCTCACTCCCCGAATCTGACACACCTATTTTCCACGGTCTTTTCTCACCTGTCCTGAGTGTGACCCGCAGTTTGCCCTCATCTACCCGTCGGGGTGGCTCAGCTGCACCAAGCGATGTGACGCCTCTGGGCACCCCTCGGGGACATGAGCCTTCAGCCCCTGTATTTATCAGCCTGCCCGCCTTCCTCCCTCTGCCAGAAGGGAAGGTGGGATGGGGTGGAATTCGTGCACCTGGAGCAGCTGTGCACCCTTCCCAGAAGGTGGAGCACTGACCAGGCCGTCTCTGGGGAAGGCGGAGCACTGACCGAGGCCTTGTCTGGGGAAGGTGGAGCACTGACTGAGGCGGTTTCTGGATCCATGGTCGTAAGACACCTGGCTCAAAATGTTCACGTGTGGGAGGTCCAGACTTCCGAGAGCCCAGCGTGAAAGCACACAGAGCCCCGTGGGCCTGGTGGAAATCAGGTCCCCCCGGCCGGGCTCCATGGCCTCTGACTCCATGAGTAATGACAGTGGGTAGGAGTTTTGGCCTCATCTGGTATCTTCCTGTGACCAGTGCCAGTGGCTGCTGGGACATGAGCGTGTCGAGAGCGACCCCTGCCTGGGCCACCTTCATGGTGCATGTGGGGCAGGACTTACTCTCTTAATCATCCCTCCTCTTGTTAGTACAACACTCACCCCTAGATGTGACCCAAGTGAGCGCAGCACAGCAGAGCCCTTGGGCTCCGGCAGCTGGGGAATGATCGGGGCCAGGGCAGCTCAGCCCACGCCCCTCAGCAGGCACCTCGTGCACTCTGGTGTTGGAAAGGAAAGACTGCAGCCAGGCCGTCAAACCCCCAGTGATGTTTTAATCCCACTGTTTGTAAATGAGCTCTGTGGAACCTCAGCAAGAAGGATGGAAGATGGGGAGGAAGACCCTGGCGGGTGGAGGCGTGGCCAGGGGTGCAAGCCTACTTTCATGGGACTGAAAGAGAGAGCTACTGGGCTCTGTTCCTGGAAACCAGGGGTGGACACCTGGCTGAGGGAGAAACTGGATGGCAGAGCAGTGCTGAGAGGCAGCAGGTGGCTCAGAAGTGGGAGCAGGCGCCGCCTCTAAAGCTCCTACACAGAAGGAGCTCAGGGTATGCCTGGGCATCTCCAGAAGTTCTGCTGACAAGGCCAAGAGCCTGTTTTCCTTCCCCAGAAGTGTGCTCATGGAAAGTGGGCGGGGGCAGGTTGGCTTGGGGATGGAGAGCAAGCTGACGCTTTGATATTAAACTCATTCTTTGACTTGCTATCGAGCAAGAAGCCTATTCTGTGACCATCAGCATATGACCATTGGGAGGGCGTGAGCTGGGGCCCCCAGACACCCCCAGAGTAGAGGAAGCAGGGCCCGTCAGCCTCCCCTGCTGCTCCCTGGACAGACCCGTGGGGTCCCATGGGCCCCAGACCTGCCCAGCAAGTTTAAGGGCTGTGGGCAGGCCATGTATCCAGGCAATGGGATGTGAGCAGAGATGAGGATGTGGCCTCGCAGTGGGTGCAGGACAGGGAGAGGGTGAACCCCACCCTGAGAGCATTTGGGAGGTGTCGCCAAGTATCTGAGGCAGTCTGGTGATATTTGGTGTTGTGAGCTAAGTAGGGATGGACGTGGCTTCACGCAGGGACCAGGAGAAGCAGGGGCATGTCTCAGAGCTGAGACATGGGGCGGGGACCCTGGTAAGACAGTGGCTCTGTGGGCAAGATGGAAACAAGATGGGAATTTTGGGGCTGCTCCTCCATGTGCTTTGCTGGACAGCACAGTGTCCCATTAGCCACACCCACTTCTGGCTTCTGAGCTGGGTAGCAGGGAAAACGTGGAGGTTGGAGCACCCCCAGGGATTCCTGGAGTGGCTCTCACAGGCCTAGGTCCCCCTCACCCCAAGGCTGCCGTGGCCCACTCGACTCCTCACTGCGTGCCTGGCAGTGACTCCATGATGCTGTCTTCCTGATTTGGGGCCCAGGAATGAGCTGGACGTAAGGCCACTGGGCTGTGCTTGTGCTGGGGCCCCCAGAGGCATCCAGGGGCCCCGTGTTTCCCCCAGGAAAGCCACTGGTCTCCAAGTGAGGCTAAGACCTGTGCCCAGCAGACAAGGCAGGCCTCGGGATTGGCAGGGAGCCTCTTCCAGAGCGCCTCCAACCCTGACTCGCTGTGTCAGGACGTGACGGCTGGAACCTCGTGGAAGGACGCAGTGTGTCTGCTGGGTAAGGACTGCCCAGATCTGCCATCGTGGTGGTGTTCTGACCCAGCCCTGCAGTAGCTAGAGGGCAGGCAGAGACGGCCTAGTCCTCCTGGGGCCTCTCCACAGTGAGAAACGTGTCCAGGACTGCAGCCTGCCGCTCGGGGTCGCCTAGGGTCTGCTTCTCACGGTTCTTCTCAGCCCTTGTCCTCGTCCAGGACGGGGAGCGCAGGCAGCCGGCCCGGGGCAGTGGGTGCAGACCTGCGGGGGGATGCAAGAAGGGGGCTCAGTGTGGCTGGGAGCCCTGGGCGGGTGTGTGGGAAGGCAGCTCAGTGTGGCTGGCAGGCCTGGGGGATATGGGAAGGGAACTTAGTGTGATGGAGTCTTGCTCTGTTGCCCACGCTGGAGCGCAGTGGTGCGATCTTGGCTCACTGCAACCTCTTGTCTCCCAGGTTCAAGTGATTCTTCTGCCTCAGCCTCCCAAGTAGCTGGGAGTACAGGCACATGCCACCACGCTTGGCTAATTTTTGTATTTTTTTAGTAGAGACAGGATTTCACCACAGTGGCCATGCTTGAACTCCTGACCTCATGATCTGCCCAACTCGGCTGAAAAGTAACATTTTGAGCAGCTTCTAGTTGGGCAGTAGCAGCATGGTGAGTGGTGATGGACTTTTGCTAAAACACATGTGCATCAATCCAGGACTTCCCAAGGGGCCTCAGCTCACCACACACCCTCAGCTCCGACGCTGGCCTCACCTGCCGGGGACTCAGTGTTGAGGTTCTCGTCGTCTGAATCAGCGAAGACCTCGGCCAGCTCCTGGTCGGACATGTCGGTCAGTTCGGTGAGGTCCAGGAGGTCAAAGTGGACCTCCAGAGAGGAGACACTGCTCAGAGGCTCTGAGGGCAGAGAGGGGATGGTCAGCCCTCAGGCCCTCCCACAAGGCTGCTCAGAGGTCTGGGGGTCTAGAGGGCTGAGGGGGCATGGTCACAGCCCTGGGGGTCTAGAGGGCAGAGGGTATAGTCAGAGCCCTGGTGGGGGGGTCTAGGAGAGTGTGCATGGTGTCCTCCCACAAGGCTCATGGGTGAACCACAGCTTCCTGCAAAGCCCAGCACCGTGAGGATGTGACGGGTGCTGTGCACACTCTAGACTGGAAGGCTTTCCCTTGACACCCAGAGCACCGAAGCTGCAAGAGCCCAGCACCCAGACCCCCCAGAGAGTGTTTGGACCTTGCTTCCTCATCTCTGGGGGAGCTCACAGGGTCCCCATCGAGTGCGCTGAGCCGGGGAGCAGTACTTACGCCTCCTCTCCGTGACCTGCAGAAGCCCTGGGGCTGGTATTGGGATGCCCCCCACCTCCTCCTCCACAGGTGTGTGGCCACTGTCCCCTGTCCCGTGGGCTGGGACACCCAGTGCGGCCTGTGGCACCTCAGCCTCCTTAACGGTCTCTGCATCCAAAGACACAGGGCGTCACCTCGAGACCCACAGGGCTCCCACTTCCCTCCAGGACGCAGGACTGGGTGTGAGGACGTGGCACATCCGTTCTTGGAAGCTCTGGGCAATGACCAGTGAGTGATGGGATGGCTGGGCCTGTGGCCTCATGCTCAAACCCCAGGCAAGGGGTTCAGGGGGCTTCAAGGACACTGCCCCTTCCCCTTGGGCCCTGGCCTCCTGGTGAACGAGGAATCTGAGGTCCAGATCACTCTTGGTACCCAAGCACCCGGGAAGGCAGCACCATGCAGGCCGTGCCACGACAAGTTCCACGAGGCCCGCGTGGCTGCATCCCAGTCCCGTCCTGGCCTCTGATCTCAGGCCCAGCCCAGGGTCCCCCGAAGCCTCACCACTGGATTTCCATGCCCAGCCTCTAGCTCCCCTCCCCTCTCCGCTGTAGACTGACTTTTCTTTTAAAACCCTATGTAGTTGTGTTTGAATTCAAAATAATGCATTCTCAGTAAATGAAAGTTAAAAGCCAGGAGGAACAGGCAGGCGTGCCATTGGCACCCTTGGCCACCAGCCGCGCCTCACAGTTGGGCAAATAGTCCAGGGTTTTCCCAGGCATTTTTTTTTCTTTTTTTTTAAGACACGTCTCGCTCTCGCCAGGCTGGAGTGCAGTGGCGTGATCGCAGCTCACTGCAACCTCCGCCTCCCGGGTTCAAGCGATCCTCCTCTGTCAGCCTCCCGTGTAGCTGGTTACGGGTGCACACCACCACACCCAGCTAATGCTTTTTGTATTTTTAGTGCAGGTGGGGTTTCACCTTGTTCGTCAGACTGGTCCTAACTCCTGACCGTGTGATCCACCTGCCTCTGAGCCACTGCACCCGGCCCAACTGTTCCTTTTTTTGACAAAGTCTCGCTCTGTCGCCCAGGCCGCAGTGCAGTAGTGCGGCCTCAGCTCACCGCAGCCTCCGTCTCCCGGGTTTAAGCGATTCTCCTGCCTCCACCTCCCGAGTAGCTGGGATTACAGGCGCCCAACACCACACCGGGCTAATTTTTATATTTTTAGTAGAGATGGGGTTTCGCCATGTTGGTCAGGCTGGTCTTGGTTACAGGCGTGAGCCACTGCGCCTGGCCCGTTCCTTTTTTATAGTTAACAATTGTTTTGTCAGGTGAGAGCAGGAGGCCCCTCGGCTGCAAAGCCTGGGACACTTGGGACTCTTGTGTCCATCCCTCCAGATCCCCTCGGTGCCTCCCCAGGCCTTCCCAGCTGCTCACCCTCTCATCCACATCGTCCCAGCAGGCACCTCACTTGCCACAGGCAGTCAGAGGGTCCCGTTAGCCACAGTCAGGCCTGTCCCTGAGTGCCCGATGCCCTTTGGCCCTAGCCCCTGCGGGTCCATCTCAGGGGAGAGGCAAAGCAACCGATTCCCCCGGGCCCATTGCGCCTGCAGGAACCCCTCTCCAGATGGGCCTCCTTCCCTCAGCTGCTTCCTGGACCCTGCAGGGGAGAGACACGGGCCTTCCAGGGATGCCAGCACCCCCCACCTGAATGGGTGCTCAGTGCACGCCTGTCAGATGGACAAAGGCCCTCCCACTCCTGCCAGCAGCACCCCGAGGACCCTGTGGGGTATTTTTGGCAGCCCCCAGTGGTGAGCACTGATCATAGCTGGGTGTGCCTGAAGCCAGGGGAGCAGCTGCTCCTATGAGGGTCTCCATGCAGGGGCCGCAGCTGGGATTCACAGTGCCAACGGCTGCCTGTGAGGGGTGGGCCTGCCCTCCTATGGCACTAGCCAGCAGCCTGGATACTGCCAGGTGGGCCTGGTGGGACTGGAGCGTCCGCACTCCCACCCCTCCCCAGCAGAGCTGAGGGAACCTCAGGTGCCTGGCATCTGAGGAGCACCCCCACCTCTCCCCAGCGGAGCCGAGGGAGCCTCAGGTGCCTGGCCTCTGAGTGAGGAGCACCCCCACCCCTCCCCAGCGGAGCCGAGGGAGCCTCAGGTGCCTGGCCTCTGAATGAGGAGCACCCCCACCCCTCCCCAGCGGAGCCGAGAGCTGCAAGTGCCTGACCTCTGCGTGAGGAGCACCAGTGCAGGGCTGGGAGGTCCCCAGTGGCATAGGAACTGGCAGTATGGCTGTGGCAGGTGACCTGGCAGAAGCTGAGTGTCATGCTCTGCCTGGGCAGCAGCCCCACAGCCTGACCAGTGTCCCCTCGCCCCACCGGCTGTGAGGTCATGCCCTGTGGGCCACCCGGCCCCTGTCTGAGAAGCCCTGAGTGCCGTGTCATTGCATGGCCCATTTCAGACCTGGAGGCTGGGCAGGGGTTGGGGAATCTGGTTTCCACCTCTCCACTGGCATCTGGAATGAGGTTTCTGAGCATCCTGGAGGGTTAAGTTACTGGGGCCTGGTCCACCCCTAAGCCCAGCAGGCATACCTGCCCACCCACAGGGCACAAGAGACAGAGGGTGAGATGTGGACTCTTCTGAGGCTGTGAACAGGGAGACCTCCCGGACGTCAGCCAGAAGAAGCCTGCTTGAACCACTCTCTGTAGCGCTGAGGGGGCGTCCAGGGGAGGGGACACCCCCAGGAGATCCAGCCTGGCCCTTGGGCCCTTCCTCAAGGGACGATGTACCTGCAGCCCCAGGCCCCCCACTCCCCGACCCCCACAACATGCTCATGTCCTGCTGGCCTGAGCCATGGTCATGATTCCAAAATGCTTCCACACAACTCAGAGTGGTGGCCAGGCCTGTACAGCTGAGCCCTGAACGAGTCTGCAGAGGGTGTGTCTCTGTCCCAGGCTTGAGTCTCAGGAGGGAGTGGCCGGGGCCCCACACCTGCCAGGTCCAAGACGGAGCAGGTTCTGTCCCTATGGCACGGCTGGCCCAGAGCCCTGGGAGCAGGTACGAGTGGGGGACCACTGGCCAGGAGGCCCTGCTGTAGAATCCCCGGCCGAGGAAGGCCATAGGGACTCTGCCCTCCCCGGTTTATAGGCCAGGCATGTCCTCCCTGGCACCCTCACCCAGAACAGGAGCTCCCCCTCTGCCCCTCCTTCTGTCCTGAGGGGCACCCACTCCTGTTTTTTTCTTGTTGTCCAGGCTGGAGTCCAGTGGCGCAATCTCGGCTCACTGCACCCTCTGCTTCCTGGGTCCAAGTGATTCTCCTGCCTCAGCCTCCCTAGTACTGGGATTACAGGTATGTGCCACCACGCCTGGCTAATTTTGTATTTTTAGTAGAGATGAGGTTTCACCATGTTGGGCAGGCTGGTCTTGAACTCCCGACCTCAAGTGATCTGCCCGCCTCGGTCTCCCAAGTGCTGGGATTACAAGAGTGAGCCACCGTGCCTGGTCTCTCTTTCATTAAAAGACAGGGTCTCACTCTGTTGCCCAGGTTGGAGTGCAGCGATACAACCATAGCTCACTGCAGCCTCGACCTCCTCGGCTCAGGCTGTCCTCCCACCTCAGCCTCCTGAGTGGCTGGACTGCCACTCCTGGCTAATTAGCACTTTTTTCTTCGTAGAGACGGGGTCTTACAATGTTGCTCAGGCTGGTCTTGAACTCCTGGGTTCAAGCGAACCTCCACCCTGGCCTCCTACCCCCTCCTGACAGCCCCACGATATCAAGGAAACGTGGGGCGAGAGCAGTACTGCAGAGAGTCTCCGTGGAACAGCACCCTCAGAGGCCAGGTGGGGCAGGTGGTTCTGGGTTAATGACAATGACAGCTGGGTGTGGTGACGGACACCTGTGTCACAGATACGCGGGAGGCTGAGGTACGAGGACGGCTGGAAACCCAGGAGGTCGAGGATGCAGTGAGCTGTGATTCTGCCCCTGCATTCCAGCGGAGTGACAAAGAGAAGCCCTGTCTTGAGAAAAGACAGTGGCTCGTGGTTTTCTAGTATAGTCCCAACATTCTGTGTTTACTAACTAACCCCATTCTCCCTCACGCTGACTCCCAGCTACGTGGGGAAGACTCTGAGCCTTGTGGTTGAGAGGAGGAAGCTGAGGCAGAGAGCACACAGCACAGGGAGAGCAGCTGTTACCCGCCAGCCGGTTCCTGGCTGGGAGCCGGGGATCCTGGTTCGGGGCCCAGGAGAGGGAGAGGAAAACCCCCGACTTGCTGGCTTAGGTTCCCTGGGTCCTGGCCCAGGTTGGGGGCCGGGGCCTGAAGGCAGAGTGGATCACTGAAAGGTGGGACAGAGGAGTCTCCGCTTGTAGCCACCGTCTCGCTGGGCGGGGCCGTCATCTAGACCAAGGCACTCATTCATTCACAGCACCGAGACTTCTCAATCGCCTGCTGTTCTGGGGATGTGGCACGGACAGATGACTCCTGCCCTTCCGAGGGGCAGTCAGTGCCGGGGCTGTGCGGGGACTGTGTTCCCATTTTGGGGAGAATGCTCTACCAAGACTCCGAGGCGGAGCCTGGAGGTGGGAGGGAGCCCACGGAGTGCAGCTGAGGAGAGCGGGGGCTGGGAGGCCGGCAAGCGTGTGTGCGGGCCGCGTGGACGGTCTCGGGACCGGCGTGTGTGCGGGCGGCGTGGACGGTCTCGGGACTGTACTCTGCGCTGGGAGAAGCCGCCGAAGGGTTCTGAGCTGAGTGGGACTGTGTCTACCTGCATTTTTACGATGAGGCTGGCAAGGGCACAGTCCAGTGGGAGGTAAGTCTGCAGACACTGCCCCCGCCATCCTCCACGTATGCTGGGTGCCACACCGCAGGCCCCTTCCCCATCTTGCCCTGGGGAGGGGCATGGGAATGCCAACAGTCCTCTATAGATCCTGGGGTCCTAAGGGCCACAGTCACCCCTGGACGGAGCTCTAGCCGTGTAAAGCGCACAGCAGGCCTGTTGCACTGACTCTAAGAAGTACCTTTTCAGGCTGGGCACAGCGGCTCACCTCTAATCCCAGCACTTTGGGAGGCCGAGGCGGGTGGATCACGAGGTCAAGAGATCGAGACCATCCCGGCCAACGTGGTGAAACCCAGTCTCTACTAAAAATACAAAAAATTAGCTGGGCGTGGTGGTGCGTGCCTGTAGTCCCAGCTACTGGAGGCAGAGGATCGCTTGAACCCGGGAGGCAGAGGTGGCCGTGAGCCGAGGTCGCGCCACTGCACTCCAGCCTGCTGCCTGGAGACGGAGCGAGACTCTGTCTCAAAAAAAAAAAAAAAAAGAAAAAATTAGCTGGCTGTGGCGGTGCGTGGCTGTAGTCCCAGCGACTCGGGAGCTGATGCGGGAGAATCACTTGCACCCGGGAGGCGGAGGCCGCCGTGAGCCACTGGGCGACAGAATGCGACTCTCTCACAAAAAAGATTCTTTGAATTTTTTCACATTCCTGAGACCGCAGCGCACCTGGAGCTGACGGCGTGTTGGCGTTGACGGGATTCAGTCCTGTGAGCATTTGGAGCTACGGGGTATCTAGTCTGACCCTTCTCCCTCTCCCTTTGGCAGTGGCCTGGTGTTTATTCTGTAAACTTGGCCTGTGTCACGGCTTCGGGAGGGGGAGAGTGGAAGATGCAACCCTTTGCCCTCCGGACACTAAGTTTTGGCCTGAAGAATGTGACGCCAGGGACACACAGGGCCGGAGCCCCAGGAGGGCAGGATGGATCCTGACATGACAGGCGTGTGGCTGCTGTGAAGCACTGAGTGGTTTCTCAAACCATCGAGCCTCCTGTGTATGACATGCAGCGAACACGTGTCAGTTGACTGTGTCAGGAAGCCCCGGTCAGTAGTGGGTTATCAGCAGTTCAGTTTTGGGGAGGCAGAAGCTCTATGTGGGTTTCTGACTTTGAGGGAGGGTGGTGCCCCTAGCCCTTACATGCATGTCCATAGCAGTGTGAGTCACAGTAGCCGGAAGTGGAGACCGTCTACATGTCCCTCAGTGATCAGTGGATACACGGAATGTGGTCTGCGTGTCCTGAGGAGCGATTCAGTCCCAAGGAGCGCAGCCCTGACGCGGGACACCAGGTGGGCGAGTGTGAGCACGTAATCCAGTGAAAAGCAAAAGGACAAATACCACATGAGTCCATTCTTACGAATGTACAGAACAGGCCAGGGCACAGAAGTGAGATCAGTGAGTGTCAGAGGCTGGGCGGGCAGTGGGGATGGGAGAATGGGTACGGGTTTTCTTGGGGGTAATGAGGATATGGTGATGGCCGCACAATTTTGTGAATATGCTAAAACAGTGAGTTGTACACTTTAGAAGGGTGAACTTTATATGTGGATAATATCTCAGTTTAAAAACAGTCCTCGGTGGAAACAAAGCTTGATCGTGGCTGGAGCTGACGGGCAAAGCTAGGAGGAAAGATACACACGTACGCTGAGTCGCCCTGTGCAGCCCCAGGCTCAGCCCCAGAGCAGGCTGGGACTGAAGCAGCTCGCATCTAGTTCATGGCTGCATTCCCGGGACCTAGCACACAGTAGGTGTGCAATAAATAGGTGAGGGTGAGTCAGGGAGCCCACGGTCAGTGAGTAGCTGTGGTAGGAATCACCAGGGTCTCTGACACTCTCTCAACAAGCTCTTGTGGGAAGAAGAAACAAATTGCTCATGAGCGAGCCCTGCTGCTTTTCCCAGGGTGGGGACCAGAGGCTCAGTGCCAGGCAGGCATGGAGGCGGGGTGCCAACAGCCCCAGGGTTTCCAGGGCCAGGGCAGAGCAAGCAGCTGTTTCTGATGCCCCAGGAAGGACCCCAAGGTGTGGGGTCACAGCAGTGTTCCGTCCTCACCCAGCACAGCCCTATCAAGGGGGATCCACCCCCCGCAGGGCTGCCAGGGCCTGGGCTGAGTGGGCACTGAAGCAGCACCCCAGTGAGGGAGCCAGGCGTTGGGTGCCTCAGCCCAGCCCCCCACGCTTCCCTGAGGGCTGACTGCTGATGCCCTGTGCTCTGCTGCCGACCTATTTTCCAGTACATTCTTAACTGGAAGACTTGGCCCAAATCCTGTTCCCTGCTGTGTGCCCAGGGCCCTGCCCAGAGCATCGAGGAGGCCCTTGGCACACAGCACTGCACGGACGAGTGAACTAATGAAGTGAATGAATGAATGAATGTCCTAAACTGGCTGCAGGGAAGGAGAGACGCTCACAGAGGCAGGGGCCACTGCACCCCATCCCCCCATCCCCAGCACGCTTGTCCCTGGACAGACCCCCAAAGCATTTCAGGGGTGCTGGGGTGGCCCTGGCTGGAGTCAGCCTCCTGAGGGTCCCTCTCGTCCTCCCTGTGGACCCTCGGGCTGAGTTGGGGTGGGTTACAGCGCTGGCTTCCAGGTGGGGCCCTCGGAGGGCACCCGTCACACTCCTGTGCAAACCTGCACCTGTGCCTCCGTGTTCTGTACATTTGACATGAAGAAATCTTTAATTCATCTAGGTGCAAACAGTGTTTTAGGAATGCTTTATAGAAATCCTATTTTACAGATATCTCTGAATTAGTTATCAGTGAAGTAAGATGTCTGGATTTGGTTCACACTACCAATGAAGGGAGGTTGGTGGTACGCTGGACAGTCGGCTGTGGGCCTGCGGGCTGGGATGTGGCGCATGGCGCTTTGCTGTGCTGTTCTCACTACTTTTGTAAGGTTTTCAAAAGTGAGTGATAATGACAGTTACAGTCACCATCATGTGACCTCATGAGGCCCCAGGACGTAGGCATCGGTGGCCCCTTTGCAGTCCAGGAAGCGGGCGTTGGTGCCAAGAGCGAGAGCTCTCGGATGTCAGGGCGCCGTCTTCCCACTGAGTCCCCTGCACAGAGCCGCCGCCTTGTTAGTAAATGCTTGTGCACCTCAGGTACCCGCAGCCCCCAGCCAGGGAGGACGGGCTCAGACATGGAGCCCACTTTCTGCCTTTCAGCTGGGAAATCCTGCTTTTTCTCTGAGGAGGGGAGAAAAGACACTAACCTCCTCTCCCAATGCCCTGGGCTTCCACAGCCCTTCGGGGGATGCGGAGCTGTCTCCACTCACAGGCTTGGAAACTGAGGCTCAGCGGGGCCTGACGGCCTCGTCCACACCTGTTCTCACAGTTCGCAGATGGTCACGGCTGGGACCCCCAAGCCCTCACGCGCCAACCTCCAGGCTTCCTATGCCACCGTGCTGCCGCTGTCAGCGTGAAGGGGCTCTGGTCCCTCCCACAAATGACAAAACCCAAGCCCACCAGCCCTCACCCCTTGACCTTGGACCTGTTTCTCCCGGGAACAGGCCTTCGGGCTCCAGAGGCCACTGTGTGTGGCTGGGGGACTGAGGTTCCCGTGTCGTTAGAGCGCAGGCTGGCCGTTCCCTCCGTGGAATGGGACCTCTGGGAAATCGGGAGGTGGTGGCCTTGCCAGGCAGGTGAGGAGTCTGCAGTTTGCATCCAAGTTGCGGCCTAGGCCAGTGGAACCCCGAACGCCTTTGGGAAAGGCTCTGATTGGGAAGCGGGTTGTGAGCGCTTTCTTCCCATGACCGACTCCAGGCTCCTGCACTAAGGCCTCCCCGGCCAGGGCAGCGAGCAGTCCAGGCGCACCGACCCTCCCCGGTGAGCGCGCGCCGCGGCCGCGCCTGGAGCAGCCACTCCCGCCGCTCGGGAGCCCCGGCGGGCAGCGCCCCTGCATGCCCCGTGCCCGGCCGGGACCCACCTCAGCCCCACGCCCCGGCTGGGTCCCTGCCCAGTCTCCGGCCTCGCCCCCGAGACTCGCGTCTGGGTGAACAAAGCGGACGAGCTAGCGACAGGCCAGTGTCACCCCCACGCCCCGCCAACAGGGACCCCAAACTCCGGCCCCGGAACGCCCCTCCCCCCGCCCCGGGGCCGCGGCTGGCTCGGCTGGGAGGGGGCTCGGGACGAAACTCCGGGCCACCCAGCCTCGAATGCGCTCGCACGGCTTCCCGGGCCGCGAGCGCAGAGAACAAGGGGGCGGAGACCCGGCCTGGGCGCCCCCAGCCCGCGCGGCGACGGCTCCCGGGAGTGTCCCTGGCCCGCCGGACAGGCCCCCGCCCCCACCTGCCAAAGGGCTCTCGGCGGCTCCGGAGCGGGAAGGGGGGCCCTGTCGGGAGCGGCTGCGGCTGGCTGCGGGGAGGCGCCGCCTGGGGGTCCCGGGGGCTGGGGCTGAACTCACCTCCGGGGCCGGCGCTCTCCGGGGGCTCCATGCGGCCGGCGGGGTCTGGGAGGGGCGCGGGCGACCGCGGCGTCTCCTGGCCCAGGCGCCCCAACAGCTGCGGCAGCGACTCGGCCCTGGCTCCCGGCGCAGCGCATCGGGGCAGCAACCGGGGGGCCGCGGCGGCGGGGAGGAGCCCGCGGGGCGGGGCGCGCAGCTGCTCCCGGGCC
>PVKP010034893.1:0-23813 GCA_004027715.1 Plecturocebus donacophilus | reverse complement strand
GAATAATTTTATATTACTCATCTTCAGACTACTTTCCACTGATCATGTAAACAATTTTTAAGCTTTATTGTGGTATAATTGACATGATAAACTGCCCAAAGTTGAAGAGTAAAATGTTAACTTTTGACATAGGTGTAACCATGAAATTATCATCATAATTAAAATAATAGAATTCCTCATCCCCAAAAGTTTCCTTACACCTCTTATAATCTTTATCCCCCATTCCCACTACCCCCATCTTGTCTCCACACATGCACTGATGTACTTTCTGTGACAATTGATCAATTCATATTTTTCTAGAATTTTATATAAGTAGAATAATTGAGTATATATTCTTGTTGACTGACTTCTTCCAATCAAAATATACTTTTTAAGATTCATCCCTATCGCTCATTTTATTTCAAACTGATGACTACTGTTGTTGTATGGTCGTAATTTTTTAACCATTCACCTGTTAATAGATATTTGGATGTTTCAAGTTTTTGGCAAAAATAAATGAATTAGATAATAGAAACTGAGGTGAATAGGCCTTTAGTGTGAGGTTTCATGATAATTTAGCTAGGCGTTTGGCTACGTTTAATATTTGCTGTAGCTGCATTTGCCGGAGGATTCACACTCCACTAGTGTCATTTACTATTCTCTGTTTCTCTCTCTTTCAGTTTTCCTCAAGAATTCCTTCATAAATAGATTTCACAGTATACAGCTCTTCGTATTATATTTTAGTGGTTTTATCCTAGAGTTCTATTGCTATAGTGATAAGGTATGGTGGACGGGGAGCCTTTATATGAGTTTACAATTAAAATTTCAACCTTTTCATGGGCCTGTGCCCTAGAGTGGGACCTTCTAAGTATTTTCTCGTATCTTTAAGGGAGACAGGAAAGCCAGAGGAGCTGGATAATTGCTCTTCCCAAAGGTCTAATAAGGAACTGGATAATTGTTGTAACCACAGGTCTGACAATGTTCTGGCAAAGCCTTATTCTCCGAAAGACATGCCTTTGTTACGAAGAATGCTTTGGTCATATTTCAAATTGGTAATTATTTTCCCCTCCCAACCTACCACAAAAATAAGCAAACAAACAACAACAAATACATAAAGGCAATTTTCTTGATTCTCCATAATGAGAATCTTTGGGTTTCTTGCAGATAAAAGCCATGAATGTTTGCTTCCTCTAAGACTGTGCCCTGGAGTTTCTGACTCTCATGCTGGTCCACACACAGTTTACAGTAATTTTTCAAAATTTTCATTTAAGTGTCTTTTCTAGTCTGACACTCCAGTGGCTATGTTCCATGTAAGCTGATCTCAGCTGTGATTCTCTATATTCTTTTATCTTTCTAGGTTTGAGGGTGACAATTTGCCCTGTGATATCAGTTCCCTGATGGCTTCAAAAATATATGAATTTGAGTTTCTTCAGCTCTTTTCTTCTTGTAAGTGTGGAGCTGACAACTTACAAGCCCTCTACATGTCATGGCTCAAATGAGAAGTTTGTCTTATTTCAGAAGAAATGTCAAACTATTTCAAAAGTAATTACAACACTTTATATGCTCAAAACTAATATATCAGATTTCACTTCCTCCATAGTGTTAGCAATAATTAGTATGACTAGGCTCTTAAACATTGTATTCTTTTATAAATTTTTTAATTTTTAATTTTTGTGGATACACAGTAGGTGTATATATTTATGAGGTACATATTTATGGGGTACATAAGATGTTTAGATACAGGCATGCAATGTGAAAGAATCACATCATAAAGAATGGGAAATCCATCCCCTCAACTATTTATCCTTTGTGTTACAAACAATACAATTACACTCTTAGTTATTTTTAAATGTACAATTAAGGTATTATTAACTATAGTAATCCTGTCGTGCTATCAAATGGTAGGTCTTATTCATTCTTTCTAGTTTTTGCAACTGTTAACCATTCCTACCTCCCCCTTCACAACCTCCCTCACCCTCAACTACCCTTCCCAAGTCTCTTAAAACTATCTTCCTCCTATCTCCATGAGTTCTATTGTTTTGATTTTTAGACCGCACAAAACAAGTGGCAACATGTGGTATTTGTATTACTGTGACTGGATTATTTCACTTAACATGATAATCTCCAGTTCCATGTTGTTAGAAATGACAGGGTTCCATTCTGTTTGACGGTAGAATAGTACTCCACTGGGTGTATGTGCCACATTTTCTTTATACATTTATCTGTTGATGGACACTGAGGTTGCTTCCAAACCTTAGCTATTGTGAGCAGTGCAAGTATAGTGCACTTCCACATACTGATTTCCTGTCTTTTGGGCATATACCCAGCAGTGGAATTGCTGGATCCTATGGTAGCTCAATTTTTAGCTTTTTTAGAAACATGCACACTACTTGCCATAGTGGTTGGACTAATTTGCATTCTCACCGGCATTGTACAAGGGTTCCCTTTCTCCTCACATCCTGTCCAGCATTTGTCGTGGCTTGTCTTTTAGATATAAGCCATTTTAACTAGAATAAGATGACATCTCACTGTAGTTTTGATTTACATTGCTCTGATGATCAATGATTCTGAGCACCTTCTCGTATTCCTGTTTGCCATTCCTGTGAATTCTTTTGAGAATTGTCTATTCAAATTCTTTTCCCATATTTTGACTGTATTATTAATTTTTTTTCTATAAGTTGTTTGAGCTCCTTATGTATTCTAGTAATTAATCCCTTGTCAAATGGGTAGTGTGCAAATATTTTCCTCCATTCTGTGGGTTGTCTCTTCATTTTGTTGATTGTATTCTTTGCTGTGCAGAAGCTTTTTAACTTGATGTGATCCCATTTGTCCATTTTTGCTTTGGTTGCCTGTGCTTGTGGGGCACTGCTTGAGAAATTTTTGCCCAAACCAATGTCCTGGAGATTTTCTCCTATGTTTTCTTATAGTAGTTTCATAGTTAGAGGTCTTAGATTTAAGTCTTTAATCAATTTTTATTTGATTTTCATATGTGGCAAGACATTGAGTCTAATTTCATTCTTCTGCTTATGGATATTCAGTTTACCCATCACAATTTATTGAACAGACTTCTTTTCCCAGTTCATATTCTTAGCACCTTTGTCAACAATGAGTTCAGTGTAGGTGAGTGGGTTTGTTTCTGGGTTCTCTATTCTGTTCCATTGATCTATGTGTCTGTGTTTATGTCAGTACCATGCCATTTTGGTTACTCTAGCTCTGTAGTATAATTTGAAATCAGGTAATGTAATTCCTCTAGTTTTGCTTTTACTTAGGATAGCTTTAGATATTCTGGGTCTTTTGTGGTTCAATATACATTTTAGGATTTTTTTTCTATTTCTGTGAAGATTTTCATTGTTATTTTGACAGGGATTGCTTTGAATTCATAAATCACTTTGGGTAGTATTGGCATTTTAACAGTATTCTTTTTTTCCAATCCATGAACATGAATTTTTTTTTCATTTTTGTGTCCTCTTTAATTTCCTTCACCAGTGTTTTATAGCTGTCATTATAGGTATCTTTCATTTATTTGGTTAAGTTAATTGCTAGATATTTAAGTGTATCTGTTGTAAATGAAGGCATTTTTTTGGTTTCTTTTTTGGATTGTTTGCCATTGGCATACAGAAACACTACTGATTTTTGTATGCTGATTTTATATGTTGCAACTTTATTGAATTTGATTATCAATTCTAATAGATTGTGTGTGTGTGTGTGTGTGTGTGTCTGTGTGTCACCTTCAAATCTTTCCCAGTATAAGATCATATCATCTGCAAACAAGGATAACTTGATTTCTTCCATTCCAATTTAGATGCCCTTTATTTTTGTTTTCCTCTTGTCTGATTGCTCTAGCTAGAACTTCCAGTACTGTGTTGAATAACAGTGGTGACAATGAACATCCTTGTCATGTTCCACATATCAGAGGAAAGGCTTTCCGTTTTTCCCCATTCAGTATGATACTAGCTGTGGGTCTGTTGCATGTGGCTTTCATTATGTCGAGGTATGTTCCTTTTATATCCAGTATTTTGAGTGTTTTTATCACGAAGGGATGCTGAATTTTATTTAGTGATTTTTTTAGCATTAATTGAAATGATCATATGCTTTTTATTCTTCATTTTGTTGATATGATGTGTTACATTGATTGATTTGCACATGTTAAACGATCCTTGCATCCCAGGGATAAATCCTGCTTGGTCATAATGAAGATCTTTCCAATGTTTTGTTGAATTTTGTTTGCTAACGTTTTGTTGAGACAGTTTGCATCAATATTGGTCAGAGATTTTGACCTGTAGATTCTTTTGTATCTTGTGTCTTTGTTTATTCTGAGATGTGATGTGATATAGACAAAGACTCATAAAACAACAAAAACTATAGGCCAATATCTTGGCCAACAATATCATATCTACAAGACAATATATACAAGACAACTTGCAGACAATTTCAAGACAATATCTTGTCTTGGTAACTTTGGTATGCCATGGTTTTGGTATCAGGGTAATATTGACCTTACAGAATGGGATTGGAAGTATTCCATCCTCCTGATGTTTTCAGAATAGTTTTATTAGGGTTGGTATTAGTTATTCTTTAATGTTTGGTAGAAGTCAGCAGTGAAGCCAATGGGTCATGGGCTTTCCTTTACTGGGAGACTTTTTATTATGGCTTTGGTCTCATTACTTATTATAGGTCTGTTCAGGTATTGGATTTCTTCCTGGTTCAATCTTGGTAGTGATAGGGACACAAAGCAGAAAAATTCTAGGCAGAAAAGGGCAGATCCCTGATAAAACCCCATCCTCAAGCTGAAAATCCTGAAACCCAGGGCCCAAAGTCAGAACATCTATCTCTATTTTCCCACTTGAGTGCTGCCTTTTTCTAAACTACCCATGACCTGCTCCACACCTTACTGTACATATAAAGACTCCAGACTCAGCTGGCAGAGAAGAGAGAAGCAGCTGAACAATGGGATTACAGCTGGACTTCGGAGAGAAGCAGTTTGACTTCAGAGGGAGAACTTAACAGTGTAACTTCAGAGAAGGATCTGGCTGGGGATGGCTGGGCTTCAGGGGAAGATAACCTACCACACCCCTCCCCTTTTCAGCTCCCCTTGCCAACAAGAGCCACATTCATGGGCAATAAAGTTCCCTGCATTTACCATTATTCAATTCATTTCTGTGATCTCATTTTTCCTGGACACTGGACAAGGGCTTGGGAGCCATGAGTGTGGATACAAAGGTTGTCACATTTGCCTGTTGACCTCTTTAGTGGAAAGCAGCAGTCACTCATGAAAAGGCAAAAGGTCCACTGAGCTGTTAATACTTAAGCCATCTGTGGATGGCAGAACTGAAAGAGCACCGTAACACACCTTTGGGGCTTTGGGAGTCTCAGGTACCCTGCCTGGATGCTGCCACAGTACCTGCATGGAGTTTACTCCTGCTGGCCACCAAAAGCACTCACTCTGGCTCCTGCACTCGTTCACCTGCACAACTCTCCTCCACAAGGATGGGATGCAGTCAGTCCCAGTGAGTGGAGTTTGATCCAACTGACATAAAGAGGCCAGCCGGGTTCAGCACTCATGCCTTCTAGTTCCTGCCTCATTTGCTCATGTGCTCCCTCCTGCAAGGAGTTGAGAGCGACAGGCTGAGTAAATGAGGCACCCCTGTTGTGCATCCCATGAAGAGGTCAGGGAAATATCCTGCTTTAATAGGTCATATGTGTATAGGAATTTGTTCATCTCTTCTAGGTTTTTCAATTTATTGGCATATAGTTGTCCATAGTAGGCACTAATAGTCCTTCAAATTTCAGCTGTATCAGTTGTAATGTCTCCTTTTTCATTTCTGATTTTATGTATATTTTCTCTCATTTTTTTCTTAGTCTGGCTAAAGGTTTGTCAATTTTGTTTAACATTTCAAAGAAAACAAGTTTTTGTTTCATTAATGTTTTCTAGTCTATGTCAACGCTATTTATTTCTGCTCTGATTTTTATTATTTCTTCTTCTAATTGGGATTTGGTTCATTCCCACTTTTCTAGTTCTTTTAAGATGCATTGTTAGATTGTTAAATTTGAAGATTTTTCTCTTTTTTGATGTAGGGACTTGTAGCTATAAACTTTCCTCTTAGTACTAGTTTTGATGTATTCAATAGGTTTTAATATGTTGTGTTTTCATTATCATTTGTTTCAAGAAACTTTTAAATTTCCTTCTTAATTTGTTCATTGACCTACTGCCCATTCAGGAACACATTGCTTAATTTACATGTATTTGTGTAGTTTCCAAAATTTCTCTTGTTATTAATTTTTAGTTTTATTCTATTGTGGTCTAATAAGATGCTTGATATTATTTCAACTTTTTGAATGTTTTGAGGCTTCTTTTGTGACCTGACATATGATCTATCCCTTGAGAATGAACCATATTCTGAGAAGAAGAACATGTATTCTGCAGCCATTGGATGAACTGTTCCGTAAATATTGATTATATCCATTTAGTCTGTAGTGCAGATTAACTGTGATGTTTCTTTTTTTTGATTTTCTATCTGTAAGATCTGTTTAATGCTGAAAGTGGGGTGTTGAAGTCCTCAGCTGTTATTGTATTGAGCCCATCTCTCTCTTAACTCTAATAATACCTGGCTTATATATAGGGGTGCTCCTGTGTTGAGTGCATATATATTTAAAATTGTTATATTCTCATGCTGAATTGACCCCTTTATTATCATTCAGTGACCTTCTTTGTCTCTTCTTATAGTTTTTGTCTTGAAATCTATTTTATCTAATGTACGTATAGTTATTCCTCCTCTTTGCTGGTTTCCACTGGCATGGAATATCCTTCTCCAACCCTTTACTTTCAGTTTATGTGTGTTTTGATATGTGAAGTGTTTCTTGTAAGCACATCAGTGGATCTTGTTTTTTCATCCTTTCTGCCACTCCTGTCTTTTGATTGAGAAACTTAGTCCATTTACATTCAGTGTTATTATTGATAAGTAAAGACATTCTCATGCTATTTTAAAATTTGTTTTCTAGTTCTTTTGTGATCTTTTTTCTTTCCTTCCTTTTTGTCTTCCTTTAGTGAAGGTGATTTTTCTCTGGTAATATGATTCAGTTTCTAACTTTCTATTTTTTTGTATTCATTTTATGTTTTTGTGTTTGATGTTACCACGAGACTTGCAAATACTATCTTGTAACCCATTATTTTAAACTGATAACTACTTAACAATATTTGTATAAACGAACGTGTAAAAATAAAACTAATACAAAATCTATATCTTAACTTCCTCTCCCACCTTTTTTCTTGTTTCTTATTATGCCTTATTGCACTATGTCTTGAAAAGTTGTTGTAGTTATTTTTGATTGGTTTATTATTTATTGTTTCTGTTTAATAAGAGTAGTTTACACATCACCATTAGAGGATTATATCATTCTGTATTTTCTGTATATTTATTATTACTAGTGAGTTTTTTTTGCCTTCCAGAGCTTACTTATTCCTCATTAACATCCATTCCTTTCTGATTCAAGTACTACCTTTAGTATTTCTTGTAGGACAAGTCTGATGTTGATAAAATTCCTCACTTTTTGTTTTTCTAGGAAAGTCTATTTTACCTTTATTTTTTAAATATATTTTCTGAGATATACTCTTTTAGAGTAAAATTTCTTTTCCTTCATCATTTTAAATATGTCATGCCACTATCTCCTGACCTGTAAGGTTTCCATTGAAGTCTGCTGCCAGACTTACTGGAACTGCATTGCATGTTATTTGTTTCTTTCCTCTTGTTGCTTTTGGATCCTTTCTTTATCCTTGATCTTTGATAGCTTGTTTACTAAATGCCTTGAGGTAGTCTGCTTTCAGTTAAATCTGCTTGGTAATTTCATTACTTTCTTGAACTTGGATATTGATATCTTTTTCTAGGTTTGAGAAGTTTTCTGTTGTTATCCCTTTTAATAAAATTTCTACTCCTATATCTTTTTCTACCTCCTGTTTAAGGCCAGTAACTCATATTTGCCCTTTTGAGGCAATTTACTAGATACTATAGGTGGACTTTATTGTTTTTTATTCTTTTTTTTTTTTGTCTTTTGTCTTTTCTAACCATGCATTTTCAAGTAGCCTGATTTCAAGGTCACTGATTCTTTCTTCTGCTTGATCAATTCTGCTATTAAAAGACTCATGCATTATTTAGTATGCTAATTGAATGTTTAGGTCCAGAATTTCTGCTTGATTTTTTAAAATATTTTCAATCTCTTTGTCAAACTTATCTGAAAGAATTCTGAATTTCTCTCTATGTGTTATCATGAATTTCTTTGAGTTTCCTCAACATAACTATTTTGAATTCTCTTTATGAAAGGTCACATGTCTCTGTTTCTCAAGGACTGGTCCCTGGTACCTTATTTATTTCATTTGGTGAGGTAGTGCTTTCCTAGATGGCACTGATGCTAGTTAACGTTCTTCAGTGTCTGGATGTTGAACAATTAGGTATTACTATACTGATATAGAGTTAAAACAGGTACTATAAGGCTCACCTGATTTTTGGTCCTTATGAAGGTTTCCTTTTGCTGCACAGGCGGTAGTTAAATTGATGTCCTTGTGGGGAGAAGGGCATGATGATAGGTGGAGCCTTCTATTCCATCATCTTGCTCCCCTCTCTCTCTAATGTAAGCCCTAAAATAACAGTAATAATAAGTTAACCAGTATTTAAATACCTACTATGGGTCTGGCACTGTGCTAACCACCTATGTATACTATCTAATTCTGAAACAACTCTGTGAGTTCGGTACTATTAATATCTCTATTTTAGAGATGACACATTGAAATTCAGAGAGAATAAATAACTTGTCCATGGTTTCACATTTATAAAATGGCAAAAAAGTTATGTTCCAAATTTACATTCTTAATCACTGAATTGGCTTAGAATTTTGTATTCCACAGTTGAGGCCCAACATACACGTGAAACTTCTATCCAACTACTATTTCTACTACATACCAACACTGCCTCTCTTCGTCTTCCCCTGGACATTGGACATGTATTCACACTTTTTCCGAGTGAGGGTATGGGGAGTTTGTCTTTCTTATCCTCCTCTTTCTCTAATTATATGCACTAATTACTTGAACACATACTATATTATTCGTTCCTCCTAAGCTTAAAGGTAGAAGACATTCAGATATATGTCTTATGTATAGTTTTCTTCCACTTGTCTATAACTAGTATTAAAGATAAAAATGGAAGCCACAGATTAGATATACTCCAGGGTCAACTACCCATAATCATGTAATCAAAATTTAAGTAATACTGATTTCCCTGAAATGCTATATTAATTATAAACACAAAATATATTTTACATTCTTGTCAGCATTATTCAGTGACATTAAACTCTAGACGGATCAGCTTAAATAGCTCTGCTTACCTTTGAAAAAAGGCTAATGTATAACAGCCAATCACAATAAAAGTCAAAATCTTCCTTCCTTATGCTTTGCAAACTGTGCTGTAACTCTTGTAAGGTGAGCTTCTTATCATTTGGGTTAGGTTCTTCCGACTTGCAATTTGTACTTTTTGTTTGACAATAAACTTTTACATTGTTTCTAACTTGATCTGATTTTATTTTGGACCCAAATCATAGTCAATGAAAAAAAATCAAGCACTTTCTTCATATTTAACTTAATAATATACTCTCTGTTGAGTAATATATTATATTTTTGATTCTATAAGAACAATATAAATAACTTAAATACTTTGAAAACTATTTTTAAAAAATGCAGATGCCTTAATAGTTGGAAACTGTTGAAAAGGATAAAGACTATTCATTCTAGAGAAGCAGAAAATGAGAAAGTATATAAAATAATATTACAAAGAAAACGTATCAGATGTGATAAAGGAAAAGATAACAGATTCAATTCACTTCACTGGAGAAATAATGGAAAGTAGAAGACAATAAAATTACATCTTCAATGTCCCAAAAGTGCAATTTAGTGTTTTATATCCAGTGCACCTATCTTCAAAATAATTTTAAAGGAAAAACAACAACAACAACAACAACAAAACTCTTTTGTTTCTAGTGCTATGTCTATGTAAATAATTGGAAAATCCCCCTTCATAAAATATCTAGCCATATAGATAAAATATAAGACATATCTATCCTTTCATACATGTCTGGCCTTATAAGAAGCTGAGTGAAATCATGAGGATTATAAAGAGAAAAGAGAATACAAATCTGTGACTTTTCTGTGAGGTAATTTTTAGACTACATTAAGTTAAGGGGGTTGGATTTTATTGCTGACATACTGAAAAAAAAAGAAGGCTTGGGACCACCCACATGAGGCTGAAACTTGTAATTGAGATCTCATTTACAGCTCAGAATATTAAATGAATGAATAAATATGTAGAGAATTAAAGAAAAAAATAATATACTACCAAGGAAAGTTTTCTGACTCAACCAGAGATATGTTTTACATTTTGGTTTACATTTTTAAAAAAATCTCTCTCACCTACTTTTTTTTTTTTTAATTAAGCAATTAGCACATTAAACACTTAGGAGTTTAGTGTGATGTACCTAAATGTGTAAGTATATTTTCCTTTGCAACCATCTCATTTTATGTTCATAGAAACTCTGAATCTTTGGCCCAATATCTTTAATAGACTTTGAAAAACTATCAGCTATAATCTTTTCAAATATTGTTTCACTTATTCCATTTCTCCTGTCCTCCTGCTTCATTTGAATTTATATTAGAACTTACTACTTTATCACATCTCTTACCCTCTTTGTTGTTCATACTTTCCATTCATATATTCCATCTTTTTCTCTCTCTGCTTCAGCCCATATTTATTTTTAATTCTACTCTCACTTTCCAGTTCAATAATTGTCTACTCAAACAGTGAATCTGCTTTCAAATCTATTTACAGAATTATTAATTTCAAGTTTTTTATATTTCTGTTTTGAATATTTTTAGTTCCCAGTTTCCGCTAAAATTGTCAACCTTGCATCTTGATTCTGTGAACAAATAAGTCTTCAAATCCGTATTCTGTAAAGTGTCAATATCACCTATTGGCTGTCTAAATTATCTTTTCAATAGTTTTTGGTTCAGATATGACTTATTTTTCATATATCTGCTTATTTTGTCCAGTTAGATAGAAAAATTTGGAAAGATAATCTGAAACTTTGGAAGACTGATATTCTTCCATAGGGAATTTATTTATGCTTCTGGAAAAGAGTTATATGTTTATCAATGCCATAACAATTTAAATGGACCAGGGATTTCAACGATTCAAAGCCAGATAACACTGATTGTGAGGGCTGATATAATTTCTATAAATTTGACTCCTAGATAGTAGTTTTTTGATTTTTTCAGTTGAAAGCCTGTGTATTTACCAGAGCTCTTTCCACTTGAAGTAGCCTAAGCACTAATTGCATCCCCAGATTCATAAATCTATCAAAATCTTTGTCCAGTTTCTTAGCTTCTCAATTTCCATGTTCTCAATTAGCAGATGCACACATTTTGTCTATATATTTTCTACTTATTCTCAATGTGAGGGATGGTTGTTTGAAACTTCTTATTTCATTAATGAATATAACATAGTTTTTTCTTAAAATATATCACTATTATTTAATGTAATTTACATTTTTCTCTTATTTATAATCTCTCCTCTCCAAAATAGGAATTTAATAAAATCAAGGATCTTGTACTATTTTGTTCATTGCTTGTGGTTAGTGGTTAGGCCCATTTAAAAGTATCCTTATTCTCCTTCTACTGGACATGTTGTACGAAGACTCCTCCTCCTCACTCAAATAGAAGGCAGATATCCTCTTGTCACTTACATTGTCAATGAAAGGTAAACTTAAATGACATTGTTGACTTCCAGATAGGAACGTTATGGGTCAGAATGCACTACTCTTGGTTCTCTTTTTCCCTGTCAAAATCAATAACACTGTATGAAATAGTTACTCTCTGGTTTCCAGAGTGACCTCAGTGTTGACCAGGGATCCCAGGCAACACTAATACATACTGTTAGGCAAGTAGCATGAATGAAAATCATTTCTTTTTTCTTACAGTCCCTAAATATTTTGAGATTGTTGGATATGACCGTATAACCTTTACTAATGACTATATCTCCAATGTCTGATAAAGTTCTTGAATATTTTATGTGTTTGATAAACATTTGTTGAATGACTGAATAATGAATAGATTACTTCATATAGTACTTATTATGTATTATGTATGGTGCTATGCATTTTACATACATTATTTCATATAACTACTTGAAAAATCCTCTAAGATACATGTTATTACCTGTATTTTGTTCATATAAAAACTGAAATTCAAATTACCCAAGCAAATTGGCTGAATAGTACGCAATAGTTGAGGGAGATATCCAAAATTCATAACCGGGTCTATAACTCCATAGTGAAAATGCTGTTAAATATTAATCTAGGCCAGGCACAGTGGCTCATGCCTGTAATCCCAGAACTTTGGGAGACCAAGGTAGGTGGATCATCTAGGTTCAAGACCAGACTGGCCAACATGGCATGAATATTCAGTCTCTAAGAAAATCCTGTCTCTACTAAACATACAAAAATTAGCCGGGTGTGGTAGCACGCACCTGTAATCCCAGCTACTTGGGAGGCTGAGGCATGAGAATTTCTTGAGCCCAGGAGGAGGAGGTTGACATGAGCAGAGATCAGGCCACTGCACTCCAGCCTGGGTGACAGAGTAAGACTCTGTCTCAAAAAATTACAATAATTTTTAAAAAATAAATATTAATCTAGAACAGAAACATATTGCATTAAGTGTTATTGTATCAAAGAAAATTAAGTCCTTCTGGGAGGTATAAGACAGTATAAAAGAACATATCTACTATTTACTGTATCACTTGTAAGGATCCATCATAGAAGCAAGGCAGCAGCACTCAGCTCAGTAACAAAAAAATTTTATTTGATATCACATTAAATTCAGTATATGGGAATAAGTACTATATAAAACATCATATTTCCAATAAGGAGTCATGGAATTTTTCCTGTTGGTGTGACATATAGAATTTAGAAGCCTTATTGGCCTCAGTGGGACTCCACTTATAGAACAGCAATGTCAGATTTTAGGGACAATATGCATATCAAATGCTGGTTTAATGAAATTCTCTAAGTAGCAGATAATTCCCTTGTACTTACCATTCTTGGCTGATGGAGGGGTCCATAATAGTAAGAAGCCATTCCTTAATATAAACTCAATCCATTACCCCTGAAATATTGTTAATGACAAAACAACGGTGAATAGTATTTTTCATCTCCAATGAGATTTCATCTTTATAAGAATCAGATTAGAGAATATGCTTTTTTTTGTATAATTTAGGGGTTTGGAAAAGTTCAATTCAATGAAAATTTTAGTTACTATTTTTTAACTGTAAGTTAAAGGCACAATCAGTTTAAATAATCAGAATTATATAAAATGCTTATTCTATTTCTGAATTTTTTGACTCTGTGGTGTCACATTTATGGTTGTTTAAGAGCTAAAAGCCCCTGAAACAAAAATAAAGTTATTGTAATGTCATTCTAACATTTCTGCTAAACCTCATAATTTTTGTGTTTTTCATTGCATATTTTTTAGATAAATGGTATTTTCATGGCATTTCCCTGACATGGTATGAGTATTCAGTCTGTAAGGAATCTTAAATGTGCAAATGTCAAAATACTCAATAAAATCTATCATTATGAATGCTTTTGAAAATGAATCTCTTTGGTTATAAATATTTAGAATATTTACATCACATAATCCTTTCTTTAAAAAATTCTACCAAAGATATTAACATTGCAAAATTCATAGTTTGAATCCAAATCCATATTGAAAATATTTTCTTTATATTGAATTCAAACAGCTGTAAAATGGAATAGAATGGTACTCAAATTGTCGCTATTATCTTTCAGACTATACTGACTTTGAAAATGATGCAAAAATGAGGTGCCGTTAAAGGATGTTATTTAGTTCTGGATAGTCCTGAGTGTGTTGAGAGCTTTCAGTGATGGTTTAGTTTGACAATGTAGGATCTATGGGAATTAGGAAATATTGTCAATATACACTAAGTTTTATATAAGAGGCCTAAGCATTAAGTTGTGTTAAAAGTTTGAAGTGAAAAAAGTACCAAAAGATGTGAAAGTTGGAGATGATTTCAAGTTGAACTGAAACCTAACATGAGCATAACAAAATGTTAAAACTTATAAAAACCATACTGAAGAAAGACTTTTCTAGAAAAGCGGGAATTTGTGATTAAATTAAGAGGTAGCAAGAAATATATCACATTCAAAGCAAAATAGACCATTTTAAGTGCAGTAGAAGATTTGTGCAGAGAACATGAGTGTAAGATTGTATAGAACATTTGGGCAATATTCCATGAGTCCTAAAATATCATAGCAAAAACTGGGCTTCTTTTTTAAGTAAGAAGAGTCAATGAAGTTTTTTTTTTCTTTCTATTGGGGTAATGACAATTACAAAATTCTTTAGATGAAGGTATATGTTTAACATTTATTAAGCAACAACTGTATGTCAGATACTGTGTTCAAGGATAGGTATGTAATTAAGAATATTTTCTTAAGTTTAATGTTCTTGTACCGTAATGATGTTGGCAGCCATGTAAAGCCAAATATCTTCACATGAAAGAAAGAAAAGAAGAAAGGAAGGATAAGAAAGGAAGAAAGGAAAGAAGGAAGGAAGGAGGGAAGGAAGGAAGAAGGAAGGAAGGAAAGACAGAAAGAAAGAAGAAAGAAAGAAGAAAGAAAAAGAAAAAGAAAGAAAGAAAGAAAGAAAGAAAGAAAGAAAGAAAGAAAGAAAGAAAGAAAGAAAGGAAAGGAAAGGAAAGAAAGGAAAGAAAGAAAGAAGGAGAAAGAGAAAAAGAGAAAGAAAAAGAAAGATGAAAGAAAGCTTCTGTACATGCCTTTTACATAGTTTTCACTTTTGAATCATAAAAATGCTTTTCTTATTAAAATTTAAATTAAATTTGAAAATAAACATATTTATTGGTTGTGACCACCATATACACTATTTTTGCAAAGGTGTTATCTGTTGACTGCTTTCAGTCTGATAGTCTTTCATTCTTTTACTTTTTTAATTGTACTTTAGGTTCTGGGGTACATGTACAGATCATGCAGGATTGTTGCACAGGTACACACATGGCAATGTGGTTTGCTGCCTCCATCCCCCCCTAACCTACATCTGGCATTTCTCCCCATGTTATCCCTCCCTGACCTCCCCACCACCCCGCTGTCCCTCCCTTGCCCCCCTCAACAGACCCTAGTGTGTGATGCTCCCCTCCCTCTGTCCCTGTTCAACACCTGCCTATGAGTGAAAACATGCCGTGTTTGATTTGCTGCTCTTGTGTCAGTTTGCTGAGAATGATGGTTTCCAGATTCATCTATGTCCCTACAAGGGACACGAACTCATTATTTTTTATAGCTGCATAGTATTCCATGGTAGATATGTGCCACATTTTCCTCTTCCAGTCTATCATCCATGGGCATTTGGATTGTTTCCAGGTCTTTGCTATTGTAAACAGTGCCGCAATGAACATATGTGTTTATGTGTCTTTATGATAGAACCATTTATAACCCTTTGGGTATATACGCAGTAATGGGATTGCTGGGTCAAATGGAATTTCTATTTCTAGGTCCTTGAGGAAGTGCCACACTGTCTTCCACAATGGTTGAACTAGTTTACACTTCCACCAACAGTGTAAAAGTGTTTCTATTTCTCCACATCCTCTCCAGCATCTGTTGTCTCCAGATTTTTTAATGATCGTCATTCTAACTGGCATAAGGTGGTATCTCAATGTGGTTTTGATTTTCATTTCTCTAATGGCCAGTGATGATGAGTGTTTTTTCATATGTTTTTGGCCTCATAAACGTCTTTTGAGAAGTGTCTGTTCATATCTTTCACCCACTTTTGGATGGGTTTGTTTTATCTTGTAAATCTGTTTTAATTCTTTGTAGATTCTGGCTATTAGCCCTTTGTCAGATGGGTAGATTGTAAAAATTTTTTCCCATTCTGTTGGTTGCCAGTTCACTGTAATGATTGTCTCTTTCACTGTGCAGAAGCTCTGGAGTTTAATTAGATCCCATTTGTCTATTTTGTCTTTTGTTGCCAACGCTTTTGGTGTTATAGTCATGAAGTCCTTGCCTATGCCTGTGTCCTGAATGGTTTTGCCTAGATTTTCTTCTAGGGTTTTTATGGTGATAGGTCTTATGTTTAAGTCTTTAATCCATCTGGAGTTAATTTTAGTATAAGATGTCAGGAAGGGGTGCGGTTTCATCTTTCTGCACATGGCTAGCCAGTTTTCCAAACATCATTTATTAAACAGGGAATCCTTTCCCCATTGCTGTTTTTGTCAGATTTGTCAAATATCACATGGTTATAGATGTGTGGTGTTGCCTCCAAGGCCTCTGTTCTGTTCCATTGGTCTATGTCTTTGTTTTGGACAAGTATCATGCTGTTTTGATTAATCTAGCCTTGTAGCACAGTTTGAAATCAGGTAGCATGATGCCTCCAGCTTTGTTCTTTTTGCTTATAATTGTCTTGGCTATGAGGCTCTCTTTTGGTTTCAAATGAAGTTTGAGGTGGTTTTTTCCAGTTCCGTGAAGAAGATCATTAGCAGCTTGATGGGGATAGCATTGAATCTATAAATTACTTTGGGCCCTATGGCCATTTTCATGATATTGATTCTTCCTAACCATGAGTATGGAATGTTTTTCCCTCTGTTTGTGTCCTCTCTTATTTCCTTGACCAGTGGTTTGTAGTTATCTTTGAAGAAGTCCTTTATATCCTTCATTAGTTGTATTCCTAGATATTTTATTCTCTTTGTAGCAATTGCGAATGGGAGTTCTCTCATGATTTGGCTCTCTGTTAGTCTGTTATTGGTGCATAGAAATGCTTATGATTTCTGCACATTGATTTTGTATCCTGAGACTTTGCTGAATTCGCTTATCAGTTTAAGGAAATTTTGGGCTGAGATGATAGGGTCTTCTAAATATACAATTATGTTGTTTGCAAATAGAGACAATCTGACTTCCTCCTTTCCTAAGTGAATACCCTTCATTTTTTTTCTTACCTAATTGCTCTGACTAGAACTTCCAACAGTATATTGAATAGGAGTGGTGAGAGAGGGCAATCTTGTCTAGTGCCAGATGTCAAAGAGAATGCTTCCAGTTTTTGCCCTTTCAGTATGATATTGGCTGTACGTTTGTCGTAAATAGCTTTTATTATTTTGAGATATGTTCCTTTGATATCTAGTTTATTGAGAGTTTTTATCATAAAGGGCTGTTGAATTTTGTCAAAGGCCTTCTCTGCATCTGTTGAGATAATAATGTGGTTTTTGTCTTTGGTTCTGTTTATGTGGTAGATTACATTTATAGACTAACATTTATTTATGTTAGTCTTTTATTCTTTTACTAATGTTTTTATATTCTTTCTGAGGAGATTTCAAAGTATGTGTGGACTTCTTTCTGATGGATGCATGGCCAGTTAATATTTACTTTCCTGTAAGATCTTGAAGAGTTTGGTTTTGTATTCTTTTCTTCTTTCTTTTTTTATTTGCCTTACTGCATCTTTCCTCTGTGCCTCATGAATAAAATGTTATTGATAGTTTAAGAGACAGTAGCATGAAAATGTATATTCACTTATCATAAATGTACATCTCCTTCAATTTTAAGCTTCTCCTTTCAAAACACCACTGTAAGGTTCCAAATTTTCCAGTTAGAATATTTCAGTTGGAAAGAGCAATTTGGCTTAAAAAAATCCTACTACAATTAAAATATAATTCGGAGTACATTTTGTCATCAATATTTAGTAATTATCTGGTTATATGGTGCAATCTGCAATGTAAATTATATGTATATACAGTGAACCCAGTATAAAACATGATTAGTAGTTTAAGAGACAGTAGCAAGAAAGTATATATTCATACATTATAAATGCACATACATGCATATATATATATATTAAACACACACACACATATATATATATATATACACCCCCAATTTTATACTTGGATTACTGTATAAATATATACAGTATAAGTATATACATATTTATATACACACACACAGTATAAGTATAGAGTATACCATATAAGTATATATATACACTCACACATTTATTTTCTCTCACAATATCGTCTGAGTGCTTGAGCTGAAGATAACGTCTTATTGCAAGATTTTTCATTTTTTAGAAAGGAATAAATGTATAAATTTCTTGACTATTATGAGAGAAGTAACACCACTAAAAAATCTGTGTGGAGAACTAGAATTTTTAGTCTTATTTTTCTTTTCCATGAAGCTATATCAGTGCTGTGCAAACAATACCCTCTAGGAAATATTTAATCACACAAAGAATTTGAGAATGGTAATAAAACAAAATCATAGTGACTTCCTTGTATAAAGTAATATTTTAGAGTATTTTTTTATTTATGATTTTGTTATATGTTCACCAATTCCTAAGTTTAGAAAGACAGACACAATTATATTTGTTATACAACTTATCATTTTCTATGTTGAGCAGGAGACATAACATTTGAGCTACATAAACACTTGATCTAGACTAGCTCGACTATGTTCTTCATTTTATAAGTGAGGACATTTTATTTTGCACAAGACAAAAAGCCCAAAATGAACTAGTATTTTGCTAGACTTTTCAAAAAATATCAATCCAATAATTTTGATTGACACTCCAGTCAATTTTTAATTCTAAATTTTCCCAGTTTAAAAGGTGTTTAATAATGATGGGAATGGTTTTATTATCTCATCAGGAAGAGATCTCCAGTTCAGTTGAAATATGGTTGCTATTTTTGGAAGACTAGAAATGCTAGGTTGATAGCTATATATTATAACCACTATATGATCAATTTTCTATTAGTGATTTAAGGTAAAAGAGAAGAATCTGAGGACCACATGGGTCCAAGTGATTTCATCTGCACCACAGAAAAATGTACTAGGCATTTATCATTGATTCTGTGAAGTCAGATTACTTCAATGACATACTTTCATCCTTAGATGGAATTATACTTTTACAAAATTATTTTGTAATCATGTCCATTTTTTATATGTGATTTGAGCAGGCAGAATTGAGCTAACAACACACCGACCACTACCCTTACCAGCATACTCCTACACACACACACACACACCCACACACATCACTACTTCTTAACTGAAGTGGTGTGTGTGTGGGTGTGTGTGTGTGTGTATAACAGCTAATAAGTAATGGCTAATAAAAAAATGGGTGTGTGTGTGTGTGTATAACAGCTAATAAGTAATGGCTAATAAAAAACACCTAATGAACAGTAGGAAAGTTATCAGCCTTCTCTCCCTATGTCTTTTTTCCCAAACATCATTTGTGATATTGAATATAATGTTGTTTAATATACTCAAAGAAGACATTTTGGGAATAATACAAATGCAATCCAGAATGTTTTATTAATGTAAGTCATGGTTTCTAAATATTCTTCCTCATCCAATTTCATTTTAATTGCAAATTAATTTTTAACTTAAAGTCATATATTAAGTACATCTGCTCCTTAGGATTTGTTACTAACTTTATAGTTATAATTTCCTAATTATAATTTCCCAATAATAATTTTCTAGTTTCTTTCTTTTTTTTTTTTTTTTTTGAGACAGAATCTTGCTCTGTTGTCCAGGCTGGAGTGCAGTGTGGCACAATCTCAGCTCACTACAACCTGCGCCTCCTGGTTCAAGCAATTCTCTGCCTCAGCTTCCCGAGTAGCTAGATTACAGGTGCCCGCCACCATACCTGGCTATTTTTTTATTTTTAGTAGAGACAGGGTTTCACCATGTTGGCAAAGCTGGTCTTGAACCCCTGACCTCGTGATCCACCCGCCTTGGCCTCCCAAAGTGCTGGGATTATAGGCATGAACCGTGCCTGGCTAACTTCCTAATTTTATAATAGTTTTTGTACAACCCAATGGTGATCCCTCAAATACAAAGTTTGTTAACAGGAATAATTGTAAACAAGAAATAAAATTTTAAGGTGATTTTATAGTTATTAAAATATTGCTAGAAACATATTAAAGCAAGAAAAATCAATCAATTGATAAAGGACATCACTACATAAAGTGTTAAATGTTTCACAAACTATGAGCTGATGATTTACAAAGCAAAATAAAATCTGAAAGACACTAAAACAAAAAGTTTCCAATAGGTTATTATATATTTTTTTCTATATTAGTTTTGTTCTTGATGATAAATTGCTAGAAAAAAATCTTAATCTCATTCATGCTGCCTCATAATGGAAAATTTGAAATTATAAATATAGTATTGAATAATTATATTGGATGCATGTAAGAGTAAAAACATTGATGTTATGAGCATTTCCAGTACACACAAGATAAATCCTTGTATTCGTGGTGTTATTTTTCAAGGTGTTCAAGCAAACAGAGGTGATGTGTATTAACTGATAGAGTGGAAGTTGTGTAGTCCCTTAGAATGTACTCCCTGTAGGTAAAGGTAATTTATTTCATAATTCGCTCATTGCTTTATCTGTGGGATAAATAAATGAAAACTTGTTATTGGAAAGTATTATTAGGGCAATAAAAATGTAAGTCACAAGTAAAAGAACTTAAGCATCAGAGCAGTAATGGTGAAATGACAGCAAAAGGTATCTAGATTTAATGTTAATGTCTTCTGAGTCTGAAAGACTATATTTTTAAGGAGGGGAACATACACATGTAAATAGTTCTATAATATTAATTTTTGTGTATCAAATATATGTAGCATTGAGTACATGTTTTGGTGCTTCTCATTTCTTTTACCTGATGTTATGGTAATTTATTTACTAATAATATGAGCCCACATTCACGTGTATTATCCACTTAAGCAAAGTATTTAACCTGTATTTATATTATTCTTAAAATAATTCTGTGGAATAGATTTTGTTTTTTAATTTTACATTTTGGGAAACCCAAGTTCACAAAATTTAATTCCCTGATGAAAGTATCATAGTAAGTGACTGAGTCAGTATGGAAGGAAATCTGGACTTTGAATTCTGCTTGGTGTGACTCACATCTGTTTTTTTTCACCTCATGGTACTTGGAGCTCCCTTTTTGCAGGGCTGCATATTACTCACTTGAATTAATTTCTCAACCCTATTTCACCCATAATGCTACAGGTCAGATCTGTTTAATGGATATGTAATTGAGAAGAATCTGGAGGGCATAGTGATGTTGTGTCAGATAAAAACTTTGGGCATCCCTAGGTTCCAGCATGTTCTGGACCTAGATAATAGTATGATCTTGAATAAGTTATTTCACCTTGTTTGTGTGCATCAGATTCTTCAAGTACAAAAAGAGAAGCAGTTATTAAAATTACATCTGATCATGGTTTTGTAATCTAGAACTCTATAAATAGGAGCCATTGGCAGCATCGATAAAACTGATAATCCCAGCACTGGTCTTTATTCCAAGTTTATCCTGTCACTGCCAGTATGCTGACCAATCCTTGTAGCCTCTACCTCTTGGGCTCAAGCTATCCTCCCACCTTAGCCACCAAAGTGCTGGGATTACAGGAGTGATCCCAGCAACATATCTGGCTAATTGGCCAATCTTTTAAACATTTTTGTTTTGGGATACACACTTCTACCTTCTGTCTTGTATTTTCTTCTTAGAATGACAGCAACAGGAAATGTTCTATGATAGTATGAAGAGGAGATAAAGTGTCTAGAACCTAAATCTGGGACTTGGGACCATTTCACACATTTTTTTACTTGGTAATCTGTGCTTTTGGTAAGTCCTTCAAAAAGTACCAAGTGGCAAGGATAGCTCAAAGAATTGAAAGCCTAATTTAGTGTTCCTTTTTTATTCTGTGTTTATTGCAGGACTATTCACAATAGCTAAGATTTGGAAGCAACCTAGCATCTATCAATAGATAAATGAACACAAAAAATGTGATACATTGACTATTGTTTCTTAACACAGCCACAACAGTATTTTTGTTTTTCTTTGACAAAAACATTAAATTGACGTAATTCGGCAATTTAATACTTAAGGCACATTATGTTTTTCTCCATACTGGATATCCATACAAGCAGTAGGTGGCTCTCTTGAGCTATTCTTTCTAGGATTCAGACTGCCTGGGATTCAGCCACACTTGGTAGATGGCAATCCCCTGTATATACCACGGGAAGAAAGGACAGCTAACTCGAGAAAATCCAGATTATTATATTACTTTCTTAGTGCTCTAAATGTTAATGCTGTGTTTTTTAAAGATATGCTGGAAATATGAAAATCCACAGATTATCTCTTCAATTAAAGAAAATAACTTGACTATGTTTCTCTACCAGTTTTCCTGCTTCAAGATATGTGCATTACAGTAGTGAATTTAAAATTCCTTTGAGGATAAAGAGCTAGAAAAGATTAAGCAATTCATTGGAATATCCATCTGTTTGAAGTTTTTCTGTCCTCATATGCTTGACCCTGATAAGATGATGGAAGTAAATGAATTATAAATCGCACTGTTAACATTTGAAGTTTCACAAAATCAGGTTGGTTATTTTTCCTTTATTACATCAATGCTTTGTGTGGTGATTGCTATTCATAGTTGGAAATCCCAGCCAGGCTATATTGAGGTTAAATGATTTTAGGTTTTATATTTTAAAATTTTTATATCTGGAAGGCAGAAAATGGTTTCATGTTTTCTGTATGCTGGCAGGTTATTTTTAAAAATATAGAACTCTGCACGTGTTTTTTGGCTGTACACCTCTCACTTTGTTATGCAACACTCTGAGCAGGTAGTGGTAGGGTTTCCTATGCTGAGTTAAGTTTCAGAACTTTATGACCTATCTGGTGTCAGAAAGTTGCTGCCAAGTTCATTAAAATCTACACAATAAATGGAGTAAAACTAATTCAACAATTTATAAACACATGCAATCACTAAAAGTTCTCAATATTAAATAACTTCGAGAGAGATCCAAGATGGCCTATTAGGAACAGCTCAGGATTGCAGCTCCCAGTGAAAGTGCAGAGGGTGAGTGGACGCCGCACTTCCAGATGGATTTTTATTACCCCCAGACCAGGAGATTCCCAGGCGGAGCAGCCCCACGGGTCGCCAGTTCGGCTGTTTTGGCCGGCATGACTGTTTTGGCCGACGCAGCTGTTTCGGCCGGCGCGGCGGTTCTCCATACAAAATCCACTGGTCTATGTGCCCTTTTAACTGGCGAGTGGAGCTACGGGAAGGCAGATTAAAAAGGGGACTGAATCAGGGAGCCAGCCCAGGAGATTCCCAGGCAAAAAAGCGCTACGAATCTCAGCGCCGCTGTTTCAGCCTGCGCAGTGTGTCCCCGCAGGGGAAATCACACAGATCCCGGCACCTTTTCAACAGGCAACTGGAACACCTGGGAGTCGACCATTCAACTAAAAAAACAAAAGGCTCTGAGACATCGAGCCAGGTGATCAGGCTCGGCTAACACAGCAATTGGAAGCGCTCTTGGTTAAGAGTTTCGCAGCGGGCATAGCTGAACCTGGGACGGTCCAGTTCTGTGGGGGAGGGGCGTCGCAATTACAGGCACTACACCACTACAGAGGTAGTCCGCCATTGCGGAGGCAGCCTGCCGTTGCCGAGGCAACCCGCCATTACGGAGGCGGGCCACTATTGCCGAGGCAGATCTAATTACACCTATATAAACAGGACTGCAGGGAAGTTCACACGGCAGCTGGGTGGAGCCCACAGCAGCTCAGCAAAGCCTCTGCAGGCAGACAGGGACTGTGCTGCCTCCTTGCTGGGCAGGGCAGCCCTGAAAAGAAAAAAAAAAGGCAGCAGCACACCGGAAACTCATAAATAAAGCCCTAACTCCCTGAGACAGAACACCTGGGGGAAAAAAAGGGGGT
>PVKP010034892.1:0-23809 GCA_004027715.1 Plecturocebus donacophilus | reverse complement strand
ATGGTGAGACCCCATCTCTACAAAAATATTTTTTAAAATAGCCAGGCATGGTGGTATACACCTTTAGTTTCAACTACTTGGGAGGCTGAGATGGGAGAATCACCTGAGTCTAGAAGTTGAGGCTGTGACCACACCACTGCATTCCAGCCTAGGTGACAGAGCAAGACCCTGTCTCAAAAAATAAAATAAAGTGAATGTTAAATAATAAATAAATATATATATGGGTATTACTGGAAGTTGGAATGGGAACCGATAGGTAATTTTATAAATTAGAAGGAATGGAAAGAAGGAAAATGGAGCAAAGTGGTAGAAATTATGCAAGGGAGACAAATGCGTTCCTCAGAAATGCAGGTAATGTCAGCAGCTTTTCTCTAGTGATCGTTAAATAAAAAAAATGAAGGAATTATCAACGTATTTACAGTGATAAAGGTAATGACTAGAATAACTAAAAACAGATGCAATTAAAATAATTGGTTGACCCTGGTGAGTAGGTGTGAGAATAGGGTGGAATAAGAACAAAAAAACCTCATTATGTATTTAAAACTATTCTGTCTTTTTTACTTTGTAACATAGACATATATTTCTCTGATAAGAATAAAACTTTAATGATTTTAAAAAGAAAGTTTTAAAATAAATTTTTAAAACCTTTAATATTGTAAGAGTCTTTTCATGAGAAGCCCAGTAAAGATGGTTTTAAATGGGCTTCATTCATCCAGGCTAGCAGCACAGACCCCTTCCAGAAAGGGTGATGCCCCTGGGTAGTCAGTCTTTTTACCAGAACTTCAAACACCCAAGGAAGATAAAACAGACTTGACATATCCCTTAGCACAGCGTGTTCGCCACTGAGAAAAAAGAAGCTGCCTATGAAGTAGTAAGAGAGGATGTCCCACAGTGAAAACACTTCTCAACAAAGAACACTAAGAGAGAAAGATTAACATAGGAATTTGCCCATCAGGATAAATAAAAGCTAAGAAAGAAAAAAGAAACCTGGAGATATGCAGTATAAGATTGTACTGTGGATTGTGCTACAAACGAAGCTATTATTCAAGCATTGAGAATAGAAAGACACTCAACATGCTTTAACTCTGAAAAACCGGAAGTATGTCACAAACTCACAATTACCAGTTAGTTATGGTAAGGTGACTAGTCTAATGCCTAGCCTTAAGTGGGCATTCAGGTTTTCTGGTAGAAAAGATAAAAGGATTTAGAGTTCAAGGATCTAGATTCAAGTCTATATTTTGCCACGTACTACCTATGGGACATTGGGAAACTCACGTAACTTTTCTAAAACAGATTTCTTTTTGTCTATATCTCAATCTTTATCTCTATGAGAAATAATAAAGAATAAAAATCATACTGGCATCAGCAAGGACAAAAATAACAACCATCCCAACTTACCTATGTTTATTCTAAAGATAATGTGGGATGTATACTTTACACTTGCCAAAAGCCATGTAAATACCAGTTCTAATGATTATCATCCAGGAGCAGCTTCCTTCTCCCTGAGAGAGGAAAAAAGACTGCTGCGACTGCTAGCCCTGCTCATTGACTACTGTGCTTCTTTCTGTACTGGGAGCCTAATCAAATGGAGCTGAAGGGGACAAGAAACCGAATGAGATCACGGCAGCTACTTAATACTGCCAGATTAACCAATCAACTTCTATTAGGAAATTCTGAGGTATTGAATGTAAATCTTTCCTATAACTTGCCACTCAAATCTGCAGGGTACTATGAAAATTATAAACAAACATAAATAACTAATTCATCACTGTAGCATAGAAACTTTATAGTTGACAAAACATTTCTATGTATCCTTAAAGGTTTTATAATTTTAGTGACTGGTAGGTAGTTTTGATTAAAAGAAAAAAATCAATTGCATAGAAAAAAATACATGAGATTGAGAAACAAGTTTTTAACATGTATTTGATAATAGATTTTATAGAAGAAATGTTGTACCTGTTAACTTTTGGGTTTATTTCTATTTAGCAGCAATAAAATGTGTTCTTTATTTTTAGAAAGCATGTGCCATTCAGCAGGACATTGGGAACACAAACCAGATAGTGAAACAAGTTCCATGCAGAGGGTTTATATTCCTGTGACCTTAAGAACAAATTGAGTCCACATTTTCATCTTGCTCCAGCAATACGTCAGAAGAGAAAGCTCTACCAATTGTCTCCCTGGGGCAAAAACACCAAGTAAACAACTATCTACACACACAAAAAAAACACCTTCATAAGAAACAAAACTTAGGTGAGCACTCGGTACCTGGCTTTACCTTCATATCTCTAAAACAGACACTGAAGAGATAGCAAAAGCAGTCTTGAATCACTGATGCCATCCTTCCCCACCCCCAGCAGCAGAGGCAAGGTGCAGAGAGCATCTCTGGACACTAGGAGAAGGAGAACACAGCAATAAGGCATTGAACTCAGTGCTGTCCTGTTAGAACAGAAAGGAAAACTGAACCAAACTCTACTAATGCCCACCCACAAAGGGAGCCTTTCAATGATCCCTACCTAGAGGGGAATTACCAATCCCAGTGGTCTGAACTTGAGTGTATGCAAACATTGCCACAGAGGGCCAAAGTACCCTCCCGTAACTCCAGGCTGCACAGTTCACAGCTCCAAAGAGAGACCCTTTCCACCATTTGAGGAGAAAAATGATAAGAGTGGGGAGGTCTTTGTCCTGCATCTTGGATCTCAGCTCAGCCACAACAACATAGGGCATCAGTCAGAGCAGTGGCTACTGTTCCAGGCCTTAGCTCCCAAATGACATTTCTAGACATACCTTGGGCCACAAGGTAGCCAGTTACCTCAAAGGAAAGAACCCAATCCTGCCAGCATTCATCACCTGCTAACTGAAGAGCCCTTGGGCCCTGAATAACCAGCAACAACAACCCAGGTACTAGATGGAGGGCCTTGGGAAGCCTCTAAGACTTGCTGGCTTCAGGTGAGACTCAGCATATTATAGGATGTGGTGGCTATGGGGCAAAACTCCTTCTGCTTGAGAAAAGCAGAGGGAAAGGGAAAGGGGACATCTCGTACCTTAGGTACCAACACCACCACAGTGGGATAGAGCACTAAGCAGGCTCTTGGGGTCCCCAGTTCCAGGATTTGACTCTTGGACAGTAGTTCTGGACTTGTCCTGAGTCCAAGGAGATCCCACTGCCCTGCAGGGTGAGTCCCAGGACAGGCAGTAATCACTACAAGCTGACTTAAGAGACCTTGGGCCTCAGGGGAACATCAGTGGTAGTCTGGCAGTTCTTCTCATGGCCAGGGTTGGCAGGAGTTACAGGATGATGCTCCTCTCTTTTTGGAAAGGGGAGGAAAAAGTGGGAAGAACTGCATCATGTGTTTTGACTGCCAGCTCAGCTGCAATACAATAGAATACTAGGTAGATTTCTAAGATTTTTGATTCTCTTCCCTGACTCCTGGACAGCACTTCCAGACCCACTTGGGACCTGGGGGACCTCACTTCCCCAAAGGGAAGGACAGAGACCTGGATGGCTTTACCATCTGCTGATTGTAGAGCCCCAGAGCCTTGAGTGAACACAGGTATTAACCAGGGAGTGAGTACAACAGCCCTTGGGTGAAAACCAGCACTGTGCTGGCTTCAGGTCTGACCCAGCACAGTTGTAGTGGTGGTGAACACAGGAATGTTTGTATCAATCCACCCCTAGCTTTAGGTAGCTCAGAACAGAGAAAGAGACTCTATATATTTTGAAGAAAGTAAGGGAAGAGAACAAGAGTCTCTGCTGGTAATCTAGAGAATTCTCCCAGATCTTGTCCAAGACCATTAAGATGTTATCTCTAAGAGTCTGCAAGAACAACATTGTTATTAGGCTTGGGGTGCCCCCAAAGCAGAAACAGTTTAGATCTTAACACGCAAGTCCTTTCAAATATCTGGAAAGCCTTCCCAAGAAGGACAGCTATAAACAAGCCAAAGCAGTGAAGATTACAATAAATACCTAACTCTCCAATGCCCAGACATCAAAGAACATCTACTAGTACCAACACCATACAGGAAAACATGACTGCACCAACTAAACTAAATAAGGCACCACTGACCAATCCTGGAGAAACTGAGATATGTAACCTTTCAAGCAGGAAATTCAAAATAGCTGTGCTGAGTAAACTAAAAGAAATTCAAAATAACACAGAAAAGGAATTTAGAATTCTATTGGATAAATTTAACAAAGAGATTAAAATAATTAAAATGAATCAAGCACAAATCCTGGAGCTGAAAAGTTCAATTGACACACTAAATAATACATCAGAGTCCTTTAATAGCAGAATAGATCAAGCAGAAGAAGGACTAGGTGAGCTTGAAGACAGGCTACTTGCAAATACACAGCCACAGGAGACAAAAGAAGAAAAATTTTAAAAGCAACAAAGCACACCTATAGGAAATAGAAAATAGCCTCAAAAGGGCACAACTAAAAGATAATGACCTTAAAGAGGAAGTAGAAAAAAAAAAGAAAAAGAGACAGGGATAGAAAGTTTATTCAAAGGAATAGTAACAGAGAATTTCCCAAATCTAGAGAAAGATATCAATATCCAAGTACAAAAACGTTATAGAACACCAAGCATATTTAATCTGAAGAAGACTATCTCAAGGCATTTAATAATCAAACTCCCAAATGTCAGGAATAAAGAGGGGATGCTAAAAGCAGAAAGAGAAAATAAAAAAATAACATACAATGGAGCTCCAATACATCTAGAAGCAGACTTTTCAGTGAAAACCTTACAGGCCGGGAGAGAGTAGTGTGACATATTGAAAGTGCCGAAGGAAAAAAAGATTACCTTAGAAAAGTATATCCCATGAAAGTATCCTTCAAACACAAGGATAAATAAAGACTTTCCCCAATATACAAAAGCTGAAGGATTTTATCAACACCAGACCTTTCCTACAAGAAATGTTAAAGGGGGTACTTCAGTGAAAAAGAAAGAATGTTAATGAGCAATAAGAAATCATCTGAAGAGGATGGGTACAGTCGCTCACGTCTGTAATCCCAGCACTTTGGGAGGTTGAGGTGGGTGGATCACCTGAGGTCAGGGGTTCAAGAACAGCCTGACAAACATGAAGAAACCCCATCTCTACTAAAAATACAAAATTAGCCAAGCACTGTGGCACATTCCTGTAATCCCAGCTACTCAGGAGACTGAGGCAGGAGAATTGCTTGAACCTGGAAGGCAGAGATTGCGGTGAGCCACGATCAAGCCATTGCACTCCAGCCTCTGCAACAAGAGTGAAACTCCATCAAAAAAGAAAAGAAATTATTTGAAGGTACAAAACTCACTCATAATAGTAAGTACACAGAATATCAAAACACTTTAAATGTGATGTACAAACTACTCCTAAGTAGAAAGACTAAATGATGAACCAATTAAACGTAATAACTACAACAGTTTTTCAAGACACAGCAAGTACAATAAGATATAAATAGAAAAAAACAAAAATTTTAAAAGCAGGAGAACTAAAGCAAGTTTTTGCCAGTTTATGCAAATATTGTGAAGTTGTTATCAGGTTAAAATAATGGATTACAAGATAGTATTTGCAAGCCTCATGGTAACCTCAAATCAAAAAACATAAAATGGATACAGAAAAAAATAAAAAGAAATTAAATCATATCACCAGGGAAAATCATCTTCACTAGAGGAAGACAGAAAGGAAAGAAAGAAAATAAAAGGAAAGGAAAGAAAGAAAAGGAAAAGAGAAGAAAGAGAGAGAGAGAAAGAGAAGCCCACAAAACAGCCAAAAAATAAATAACAAAATGGCAGGAGTAAGTCCTTACTTATCAAAATTAACATTGAATGTAAATGAACTAAACTCTACTATCAAAAGACATAGACTGAATGGATTTTTTGTAAAAAAAGACTCATTCATCTGTTCTCTACAAGAAACACACTTCACCTATAAAGATGTACATAGACTGAAAAGAAAGGGATTCAAAAAGATCATCCATGCAAATGAAAACCCAAAAAGAGCAGGAGTCAATATAATTAGACAAAATAGATTTCAAGACAAAAACTATAAGAAGAGACAAAGAATGACACTATATAATGATAAAGGTGTCAATTCAGCAAGACGATATAACAATTTTCAACATATATCACGCAACACTGGAGCATTCAGATATATAAAGGAAATATTATTAGAGCTAACGAGAGAGATAGGCCCCAATACAGTAATAACTGGAGACTTTAACACCTCACCTTCAGCATTGGACAGGTCTTACAGACAGAAGTCAACAAAGAAGTATCGGACTTAATCTACACGATAGACCAAATGGATCTAATAGATATTTACAAAGCATTTCATCCAAGAGTTACAGAATACACATTCTTTCCCTCAGCACATGAATCACTCTCAAGATTAGACCATTTGTAAGATCATGAAACAAGTCTTACAACATTCAAAAAAATATATATATCAAGCATCTTCTCTGACTACAATGGAATAAAACTACAAATCAAAAAGAAGAAGAATTTTGGAAACAATACAGACATGGCAATTAAACAATATGCTCCTAAATGACCGGTATGTCAATAAAGAAATTAAGACCAAAATTGAAAAATTTATTGAAACAAATGACAATGCAAACACATCCCAAAACCTTTGGGATATAGCAAAAGCAGTACTCAAAGGGAAGTATCTAGTTATAAGTGCCTACATCAAAAAAGAAGAAAAACTTCTAATAAAGAGCAAAACAAACCCAAAATTAGTAGGAGAAAATAAGATTAAAAATAAGAGCAGAAATAAAATTAAAATGAAAACACATACAAAAGATTTATGAAGCAAAAAGTTTCTTAAAAAAATTAAAATTGAGTAATCTTTAGCTAGACTAAGACAATCAAAATAAATATAATCAAAAATAAAACAGGAAATATTATAACTGATAACTGCAGCAATTCAAAGGATTGTTAGTGGCTACTATGAGCAGCTATATAACAATAAATTGGAAAATCTAGAAGAAATGGACAAATTTCTACATACACACAACCTACCAAGATTCAATCAAGAAGAAATCCAAAACCTGAACAGAACAATAACAAGTAACCAGATTAAAACTGTAATAAAAACTCTCCCAGTAAAGAAAAGCCAGCCTGGGCACAGTGGCTCATGCCCCTAATCCCAGCACTTTAAGAGGTTGAGATGGGCGGATCACCTTAGGTTGGGAGTTCAAGATGAGCCTGACCAACATGGAGAAACCCCATCTCTACTAAAAATACAAAATTAGCCAGGCGCAATGGCACATGCCTGTAATCCCAGCTACTTGGTAGGTTGAGGCAGGAGAATCACTTGAACCTGGGAGGCAGTGGTTGCAGTGAGCCAGGTCAGGCCATTGCACTCCAACTCAGGCAAAAAGACTGAAAGTCCATCGAAAAAAAAAAAAGCCCGGAACCTGATGGCTGCACTGCTAAATTCTACCCAACACTTAAAGAGCAAATTGATGCAAGAACAGAAAATCAAACACCACATGTTCTCACTCATAGGTGAGTGTTGAACCATGAGAACACATGGACACAGGGAGGGGAGCATCACACACTGGGGTCTGTCAGGGGGAAATAGGGGAGGGACAGCAAGGGGTGGGGAGTTGGGGAGGGATAACATGGGGAGAAATGCCAGATATAGGTAATGGGGAGGAAGGCAGCAAATCACACTGCCATGTGTGTACCTATGCAACAATCTTGCATGTTCTTCACATGTACCCCAAAACCTAAAATGCAATTTAAAAAAAGAGCTAATATCAATCCTATTCAAACTATTCCAAAAAATAAGAAGACAGAATACTTCCTAACTCATTCTGAGGCCAGTATTACCCTGATATGAAAACATCACAAAGAGAGAAAGAAACAAAAAGAAAGAAAGAAGGAAGGAAGGAAGGAAGGAAGGAAGGAAGGAAGGAAGGAGAAAAGAAAGAAAGGAAAGAAAGAGAGAAAGAAAGAAAAGAAAGAAAGAAAAAGAATGAAAGAAAGAAAACTACAGGCCAATATCATTGATGAATATCCATGCAAATATTCTTAACAAAGATGGAGATGCAAGAATGATTCAACATATGCAAATTAATCAATATGACACATCATATCAACAGAATTAAAGATAAAAATGATATGACCATTTCAAGTGAGGCTGAAAAAGCATTGATAAAATTCAACATCCCTTCCTAATAAAAATCTCAAAAGACTGGAAAGAAGGAACATACTTCATCATGATAAAAATCATATATGACAGACCCACAGCTAGTATCATATGGAATAAGGAAAAACTGACAGCCTTTCCTGTAAGATCTGGGATATGATAAGGATGCCCACTGTCACCACCATTATTCAACAAAGTACTGGAAGTCCTAGCTAGAGCAATTACACACAAAACAAACAAACAAACAATGTCATCCACTTGGAAAAGATTAAGTCAAATTATTTTTGTTTGATGATGATAGGATCTTATTTTTGGAAAAACCTAATGACTGCACAAGAAAACTATTAGAACTGATAAACATTCAATAAAGTTGCAGGATACAAATCAACATACAAAAATCAGTAGTATTTCTGTATGCCAACAGTAAACAATGTGAAAAATAAATTTTTTTGAATCTCATTTACAATAGTCACACATAAAATTAAATACCTAGGAATTAATCAAAGAAGTGAAAGTTTCCATAATGAAAACTATAAAACACTGATGAAAGAAATTAAAGAGAACAATAAAAAAATGAAAAAAAAATATGTTAATGGATTGGCAAAATCAATATTGTTAAAATGTCCATATTACTTAAAGCAATTTACAAATTCAATACAATTCTTATTAAAATACCAATGACATTTTTCACAGAAATGGGAAGCATCCTAAAATGTATATGAAACCAAAAAAGACCTAGAACAGCTAAAGCTATCCTAAGTGAAAAGAACAAAACTAGAGAAATCACATTACCTGACTTCAAATTATATTACAGAGCTATAGTAACCAAAACAGCATGGTACTGGTACAAAAAGAGTCACATAGACCAATGGAACAGACGAGAGAACCCAGAACCAAATCCACACACTTACAGTAAACTCATTTTTGACAAAGGTGCCAAGAACATACACTGGGCGAAAGACGGTTTCATCAATAAATGACGCTGAGGAAAGTGGATATCCATATGCAAAAGAATGAAACTAGGGCCAGGCACGGTGGCTCCCACCTGTAATCCCAGCACTTTGGGAGGCCAAGGCAGGAAGATCACCTGAGGTTGGGAGTTTGAGATCAGCCTGACCAACATGTTGAAACCCCATCTCTAGTAAAAATACAAAAATTAGCTGAGTGTGGTGATGTGAGCCTGTAATCCCAGCTACTTGGGTGGCTGAGGCAGGAGAATCACTTGAATCCAGGAGGCAGAGGTTGCAGGGAGCCAAGAATGCACAACTGTACTCCAGCCTTGGTGACAAAGCAAGATTTCATCAAAAAAAGAATAAAAATAAAAATGACCCCAAATCTTTCTCCATATACAAAAATCAAATCAAAGTTAATTACAGACTTACATCTAGGACTTCAAATTATTAAATGACTACAATAAAACATTGGGGAAACTCTCCAGGGCATTGATCTGGGCAAAGATTTCTTGAGCAATACCTCACAAGCACAGGCAACCAAAGCAGACATGGACAAATAAGATCACATCAAGTTAAAAAGCTTCTGCACAGCAAAAGATACAAAAAACAAAGTGAGAGACCCACAGAATAAGAGATAGTATTTGCAAACTACTCCTCTGACAAGAGATTAATAACCAGAATATATAAGGAGCTCAAACAACTCCATAGGAAAAAGTCTAACAATCCAATTAAATGGGCAAAAGACTTAAATAGACATTTCTCAAAAGTAGACATAAAAATGGCAAACAGACATATGAAAGGTATTTATATTAGTCTGTTCTCACACTGCTATAAAGAACTACTTGAGACTGAGTAATTTATGAAGAAAAGAGGTTTAATTGACTCACAGTTCTGCAGGCTATACAGTAAGTATAACCAGGAGGCTTCAGCAAACTTGAATTACAGCAGAAGGTGAAGGGGAAGCAAGCATGTCTTTACCATGGTGAAGTGGGAGAAAGAGAGAAGGGAGAAGTACCACATACTTTCAAACAACCAGATCTCATGAGAACTCACTCACTATCGCAAGAACAGCCAAGGAGGAAGTCAGCTCCCATGATTTAATCACCTCCCACCAGGCTCCTCCCCGAGCATGTGGGGATTACAGTTTGAGATGAGATTTGGCTGGGGACACAGTGCCAAACCACATCAGTGCTCAACATTATTGATCATCAGAGAAATGCAAATCAAAACTACAATGAGATATCATCTCACCTCAGTTAAAATGACTTATATCCAAAAGACAGGCAATAACAAATGCTGTCGAGGATGTGGGGAAAAGAGAAATCTTGTACACTTGGTGGGAATGTAAATTAGTACAACCACTATGGAGAACAGTTTGGAGGTTCCTCCAAAAGCTAAAAATTGAGCTACCATATTATCCAGCAATCCCACTGCTAGTTATATACCCTATAGAACAGAAATCAGTATATTGAAGTGATCTATGCACTCCTATGTTTGTGCAGCACTGCTTACAATAGCTAAGATTTGAAAGCAACGTAAGTGTCGATCAACAGAAGAGTGAATAAAGAAAATGTGGTACACATATAAAATGGAGTACTATTCAGTCATAAAAAAAATGAGATCCAGATATTTGCAACAGTATGAATGGAACTAGAGATCATTATGCTAAGTGAAGTAAGCCAGGTACAAAAAGAAAAACATACAATTATCTCACTTATTTGTGGGATCTAAAAATCAAATCAATTGAATTCAGGGACATAGAGAGTAGAAGAATGGTTACCAGAGGCTGGGAAGGGTACGGGGGTGGATTGGGGAAAGTGAGGATGGTTAATGGATACCAAAAATAAATACATAAAATAGAAATAATTAATAAGAACTATTATTTGATAGCATAATAGGGTGACTACAGTCAATAATAATTTAATTACATATTTTAAAATAACAATGTAATCGAATTTTTTGTAACTCAAAGGATAAATGCTTGAGAGAATGGATATTTCATTTTCTATGTTGTGTTTATTTCACATTGCACACCTGTATCAAAACATCTCAGGTACCCTATAGATATATACACTTACTATGTGCCCACAAAATTTTTTAATAATAAGTAAATTAAAAGAACTAGGTGAGTCAAAAATATTGTGTTTAATTAGGTTAGAAGTTTCAATGTAATGATGAGGATGGGCAAGATTATGCTTCAGGAATGAATAATTCCACTCAATCTCAGTGATATAGTAAATGTTTATGTGTCACAGAAAGTCTTCTGTCAGTCCCTGTGACTTTCAAGCCTGTGTCTTCCCTCTGGCAGCTCAGCAATTAGGCTGCTTTGATCTTGTGTCTTCATGATCAACATGGCAGGGAAAAAGACAGCTGAAGACTCTTGCGTGGAAAATTCAGTGCCTTGGCCCAAAAGCAACGCGAATCACCTCCAGTCACAACCCATTTGTGGGAGTTAATTTGCCCAACTTAAAGGTGACTGGAAGGACAGAAGAAAGACATATTAATGATTATGAGTAAAGTTTATATAAACAAGCTCTATTCCCTACTGCTCTGCTTACAGACTACTCTCTCCCATCAATTATATTATTATGCAAATGAAGTAAATAGAAATAAGTGGCAAAACATGAGGTTTAACTAGCTAAATTTTGGTGGAAGGCCTAGAAAACAGAGTGGGTTACAGAACCCAATAAGTTAGGGGGATTTTGAGTAATGGAGATATACGCTCTTTTGCAGATATGTCTGTGATCAATGCAGATAAATCCTAACCCCCTGTCACTTCTCTTCTTTATCATTCTGACAGCACTTGCTGAAAACCAAGTTGTTGCTTTGAGTGCTGACTTAACCCCTTGTTTCCATCAAAGAGAATCTAGCACACTCAATGGGAATGACAAACTATGACTTAAGAGTCATTTTTTTATAAGGTAAACAAGGACAAAATGGGAAGTTAAAATGGATGATTATGTTACTTTTGACAAGAAAAGTTTGAGAGCAAAAGGATTAAAGTATACTAAAAAATATATAAAAAGAAAAAAACAAACAAGAGTTTACAGATTTTTTTTTTCAGCTACAAGACTTGCTGTATCTTGCCAGTTGCTTCTAGGCTCTAGCATAAGGCTCCCTGGATGGTATTTCAAGGAAGAATTACAAATAAATTAGGTAACAACATTTGGTTTGTATTGTATTTGTTTGTTTGTGTGGCTCATGAAGAGTTTGTGAGGTGTATTTTCTTTGCTATGTTTATAAATGTTGCATTTATGTGCTGGTAGCTGTTATGATAGCTTTTGATTCAGGTTATTATTTATACTGACATTTGTAGCATTTTGAGATATTGGGGATACAAAAAAATTTACAAGTTATACTACTAAATTCCTTTCTGACTCCTCAGTGGCCATTAACCAGTAAACTCAAGGCCTGACAGATAATTTCCTTTATACAAATGACCTTATTAACCAGCACAGTTCACAATACATTTGGTAGGCACTGAGTGTTTTTTTAAGGAAGCTTCTACACAACCTGGAGATCTAAATTAATAGATTTCTACTGAGCTGTTTACATGTTATTACTAGGAAATCTCATTAGCCAGACAATGAAAATGTTAAATTATCAAAATGAATAACCTGAACTAAACATAATAATTATATGCAACCTAGATGCTCTCTGTGTTATAACTTGGTATTTTCCGTTAGTAGAAATCTCATGCCTGGCTAATCTGTATCAAATGGCTTCTTTATTCTCTACTCTACATTGGATTTTTTCATCAAATTTCACAGAATGCCCTCCAGCTACCTTTATTTTTGCTTTATTATTGCTTAGAAGATATGCATTGTGGCACTTATTCATTTATTCAACCAACATATGTCAAGTATTTCTCTGGGTTGAGCACTGGATATTTCCTCTCTGAATAACTGTGATCATCTCCAAATTTGTCTATCCAAAGTAACCTCAAATCATCCAAATTATTTTCTACATTAGAGCCTGAGGCTGAGACTTCTCTCATTCTATATACTTCAATCACGGTAATGTTTTTTCAAATTCTCGTTATCTGCCAGGTGCCCTCCTGCTCCCAGACTTTGAAAATGATATCTGCTATGCCTAAAACACTCTTCCCTTCCTGTTCACTGAATCAATGTCTAATCATCTTCCAAATCTCAGCTTAAGCACCACCTCATGAGCAAATTCTCAGATAACCTTTCTTAGTAGGTTATCCCTGATATTTCCTGTCAGCACACCACTCCCTCCCTTTTATCACAATGATCACATTTGTGATGTTAAATTTATTTCTGTGATAATTAATGTCTGTCTCCTCTCCTAAACTAAAAATTTCAGGAAGTCAAGATCACCATTGTATTTCCACTAAAAAGCACAATGATTGGCACATCATAGGCTCTCAATAAATGTGTATTGAATGAATACACAAATAAATATCAGAATATTTGAAATTTTTAAAGAAAAAAATGAAGGTTTACACAAAATGGCAGACTGGGTGTAGTGGAAATCTGTCACTTGTGGTTATCCAAAAACCTATGGACGTTCTCCATTTTGATAGTTCTACCACTTTTTCCAGGTTAAATCCAAAATTTATATTTCCTAGCATCCTTTCTTCTTGTATATAAACTTATGACTAACTTCCACCAGATACGCTCACAAGAGACTTAGAGGGTAGATTTGAAGATCTTTGGGCTGCTGGGCTCTTTTACCTAAAACAGTCATGGAGGCATTCAATTTTCTACAGCATCCATAGTGAGTGTTCTCATACCAGGTCCTCGTTTTGTTGGTATATTTGTAAGATGACATACAGGACTATGTGAAAAAAAAAAAAAAAAAAAAAAAACTATGAAAATGTTCTGACAGATATTTTTAAAATCTAATAAATAACACAAAAGCAAAAATATATGTTTAAGGATGTTTATCGTATTGATGACTGCAATAACAAAACAAAATAAACAAAAAAAATTGGAAACCAGTTTCCATCAGCAGGAAAATTCTATTTCACCATGTTGTAACCACCCAACGGGTTCACCTTGCCCACGGCCTAGACAAAGCCAATTTATCAAGACAGGGGAATTGCAATGGAGAAAGAGTAATTCACACAGAGCCACCTGTACTCCAGACCAGAGCTTTATTATTACTCAAATCCGTCTCTCTGAAAACTCAGGGATCAGGGGTTTTTCAGCATAATTTGTGGGTAGGTGCCATTGAGTTGGGAGAGCTGATTGATTGTCTCAAGCACTAATCTTAGGTTTTACAATAGTGAGGCTATTCCCAGGAGCTATTTGGGAGGGTCAAAATCTTGCAGCCTCTAGCTACATGACTCCTAAACCATAATTTCTAATCTTGTGACTTATTTATTAGTTCTACAAAGGCAGTGTAGTCCCAAGGCAGGAAGGGGTTTGTTTTTAGAAAGAGCTGTTATCATCTTTGTTTCAAAGTTAAACTATAAACTAAATTCCTCCCAAAGTTAGTTCAGTCTACACCCAGACATGAACAAGGACAGCTTGGAGGTTAGAAGCAAGATGGAGTAGGTTAGGTCAGATCTCTTTCGGTGCAATAATTTTCTCAGTTATGATTTTTGAAAAGCAGTTTCAGTAGTATGATACATCAATGCAATAGATCCCCTCCAAATAAAAACTTTAAAAGAGTGAGATAATTCTGTAAATACTGACATGAAAAGTTGCCAGCCATATTTTTGTTATTTTTTTAAGATATAGAACAAAGATGTAATTCTGTAATTCAGTGTTTTATTTAAAAGAAATGCACGATCGTATATGTACACAATGCAGATAAAATTCTGTAAGGATATATTATCAGATACCTCTCTTGCTACCTTCAGTTACCTCAGCCCCACTTCTTACAAATACTGCTGCTTTGGCCAGTTCCGCAGACGTTGGCAGCCTTGCCCAGATGCAAGGTGAACATGCCTCACTTCAGCTCATACTGGGTATACCTAAGCTCCCATCCCTGGGGCACACGGTTCTGAGACACATTTCATATGGCCCCTCAGAATCTTACAGGGAACAAAGAGGCAGGCCAGAAACTTTCCCTTTTATGCTTTATGCACTCTGAAAAGTTTAAATTTATTAGTATTTTTAAAGTATTTGTTCTTGTAATTTAATAAAGTAGAATATCAATGGGACCTGTTATATTACAAATTCTATATAGGGGTGCAAAAATAAAAACACGTAGCCAGATGGATGACTAGGTTAAATTGAAAAACTGTGTAGCTATTTACAGAAACTGAAAACACAGGAGTTCAGGACTGGCAGAGATGATAGAGTTCAATTTTAGACATATTAAGTTTGAGGCACCTATTTCCAGGTAGTAAGCAATGGTCTGAAAAGAGATCATTTTCCCATAGAGCCATACAGAAGGGCTTAGGACATTTGTTTGTACATAAAGAAGGTAATCATTCATTGTGATAACTTGTTTAAGCATGATTTTAAAGGTAAAGTTTACAAACTAAACAATATACTAGGTTTGGTCTAGTTTCACAATTCTGATCTCACGGAAATGCATTTATTATTTAATTTCTAAGCATCATTGTCACTTGATATAGTATCAGAAACCATTACAAATTGTGTGAGTGAAATATAGCAAAATTATTCTGCTCAATAGTTGAGGCACTGTTTCTGCAGTTGACATTGAAATGGATTTTAGGGGATGAGATGTTTATCTACTCAGTTTGACCCCTAAATATCTATTCCCTTTACTTCAATTACCCCAAAATATTATTATTTTCTGTGTGTGTTATGACATAAAAACTTTGGGACTTACTGGATTTAAATACTCATTAAAACTGTTTCTTGTTTTATGAACTCACTTAAAATATCCATTAATTTGTTGGAATTGCATATTGTAGAGGCCAAAGCAACTTCATCTTGGATGCTAATCCACCATGTTGGTTTTTGATTAACCCCAGTTCTAGAAATGCCTCTAAGACTTCTACTTTCACATACATACTGTAAATACTGCCCTTGGGTCAAAACAACTCTGATGATATGATAAACACATACTTGCCATAAATTGCATTCTTAGGCAAATTTCCTGTAATATATAAGCCCTGGGTCTAGAGGGGGTGGGGGTAACTGACTGGGGATCCAGCATCTTGTCTCATGGTTGCCAAGAAGTGGCTTCTGCTCATAAGTTCCTATTAAATGTTTATTTCTAGGAAACTGAATTTGTCAGCTTCTTTCTTCAGCCTCTTAGTTTTCTTGGCTTTCAGGAGTAGGTTTGTATAGAACTGCTCCCTGCAGAACACATCAAAAATGTTAAGTACTAAATAAAATGTGAGGCATACATCCCACTCCTAACCTAGCACTTATTTATTATTTTGTAGAAAGAAACATGAATGAATTTTTTTTAACATAGTACTCTACCAGATTATTGGACAGATAGAATACAAAAGCTCCCCCTGGCCAATCATTTCTTTGCTAACCTTTATTACAAGCTAAACTAAAATGAACTTTTCCTTCCCCATCTATATAACATTACCACATTGCTTTGATGTGTCAAAGTAACAGATATCAGCATGAAAACTCATGATGACATGGCTAAATATTTGGCATATGTTAAAGTTGTGAGGACAAAAATGTTTTTTTATAAAATAGTAGAAAAAGTAAGTTATGTCTTTAGTCATTTCTGTCTGGAAACCACCTTTGCAAAATTATGACTGAGACAGTCAAAGAAATCTAACCTAACCAGCTCCATCTTGCATCTAACCTCCAACTTCCTTGTTTATTCCTGGGCAAGGGCTGAACTAACTTTGGGGAGAATTTAGTTTACAGTTTAAAACACAGACCATAACAGCCCTTTCCCAAAACAAACTTCCTTCTTGCCTGGATACTAGACTGCCTTTGTAGGACAAGAAATTAGCCACAAGTTAGAAATTATTGTTTAGGAGTCACACAGCTGGAGGCTACAAGATTCTGATCCTTCCTAAACTGCTTCTAAATTTAGTGCTTGAGATATTTTGCAGACCCTACACTTGATGGGTCAGCTGGCACTGCCCAGATCAATAAACTGGCTCGTCTGATCTTGTTGCCCTACCCGGGAACTGACTCAGCACAAGGAGAGCTTCAACTTTCAGTGATTTCATCTTCTACCTAACCAATCAGCACTCCTAGCTCACTGGCTTCCACCCAACCACCAAGTTGTCCTTAAAAACTCTGATCCCCAAATGTTCGGAGAGACTGATTTTAGTAATAATAAAACTCTGGTCCCCCGCACAGCAGGCTCTGTGTGAAGTATTCCTTCTCTCTTGCATTTTCTCTGTCTTGGTAAATCAGCTCTGTCTACGCAGCAAGCAAGGTGAATTCACTGGGCGGCTACAGTCCTGCAAACTTAGCCATCACTGCAACGTCTGTTGTAGATACCCGTGGTGACCTCAAATTCTACCTCTGTTCCAAATAAGTTCTTTAGGACATTGTCTAATAAAGGTATTTAGAACAAGTTCTAAGTTTGTGATACTCCAAGGAAATTGCCTGTCTGAAGTGCATTTGTATTTTTACAACAGGAAAATCTTAGGAAAAAAACTGATATTAGCCTTAGGTTGTTCCCGTATTCTAGGCAGGAGAAAAGTTTTCAACTGCTTGAGTTTACACTAGTTAGGTGGTTAGTTGATTCTTCTATTATTTCTACAATTATCTACATGTAGTTTAATATTTAGGGTATAAAAATACAACTAAATGGGTGAATGAACTATTATTTTCTGGAAATGGAAAAATAAATTTGCACATACTGGCTGTGCATTTTGAATTAGCCAGCTTCCTATCTTCTTCAGTCTAGCTACTTTTTTCTGTATCCCCAATCTCCAGACTTGAAGGCATCAGCATCACCCAGAATTAGAAATTGGTGTGTGTGTTTTTTAAAAACATAAAATAAAAATTAGAAAAAACAGTAACAAAGAGCACTGTTATCATGTCTGCAATAGAACTGAAAAATTAATTTATACTACTTTGCATCATAGTCTGACCACTGCTGATTCTCAGAGGGTTATAAATACTGTCTTTTACATTTATCAACCATAAAAACCAAAGTACTTATTTAGTGCCACTTTTCTCTTTGAAATATACAATTCTTCAAATAAATTCTGTACATAAGGAGTAAGACATATAAATCAATTTGCCATCCTTTGCATGGAGGTCAGCAAGAAACAGAGATGTGCCTTGGACATTGTAGCTATTGAAGAGCAATTAACAACGGTGACAGAAATAACAAATGACTAAAGAACAGCTAAACTTATTAACTCAAATCCTTACCAATTTATATTCAACTTAAATTTGGTGGAATATTTTTCAAGGAGAAAGGTAGTATGTCATACAAACCCTGTAAGTCTCCAGAGTTTAGGATTGTGTGTTCAGTTTCCCCTACAAATGTTCCGCTTTTAATTATTTTTATAGTAAGAAAGACACTTGTCTTCCCATCCCTTGGGCTTCTAAAGAGTCTTCCACTCCACCTGCCATAACTCCACCTAAAAGAAACAGTCAGAGCAAACAATTTTTACTCCAGCTCCTCCTCATTTATTCTTCCTCATGGAATAAACCTAGCTTTCCAAGGAAGAGGGTCACAAGACCTAGACTTAGAAGCAAGGGAAAAAGTAGTAGGCATCATATTTTGTCTTTGGATCCAAGCTGCATGTTCCATTCCAACTGCAAAACTAAAAAAACTGCTGCTGCTCTTCTTTTTCTCTCACTTGGCCACAAGATAAATAGTTATGTTCGCTAACACACTTCTAATCTAAATTAAATAAAATGTAATTCAAGTTTTCAGTTTTACACTTTAGAATAACTAATCTTTACATTTTTCAGAAAGATACTCCTCAGAAGGTCATCAAATGTTTTAAGCTATAAAAATAGATCCAGAGTTCTCAATTCTCTGACCAGACCTATTCAAGATGCAAGAACATCTGCTAAGCCAGGAGGCTGCACTACCCTAAGCTCAGCAATGATGCAAAGCATATCTGTGAGTCACTAAGGCCACTTCTGAACTGAACTGCCTGATGTCGGTAAAGAATAATGCCTTTAAAATGTCATAAAAGCTATATATATATATATTTTTAAAAAACTGGAACAGAAGAGAAACTGTTTATTCCAAATAAATGTTTTCACTTTGTCCACAGCAAAGGTTTCTGTGAGATAAGACCGTGAATTAAAACAGCACAGAGAGCAAGGTTACTGCCCATGTAATAAAATGTCAGGCTAAAAAAAGAGAGTAATCAGGGAGCTTTATTTGAACTTCAATTCCATAAATCAGTCACTGAACTCAACAACCTCCTTGCATCTTAGCGGAAAGTAAAAGCAGATAATCTCCTACAAATGAAAATAAGAAATAAGGACAAAAAGAATGTAAAGTCTTAAGCCCCCCAAAATCCTCCTCATTGCCACCACCCGCTTTCCACCACCATCATTATTACCAGTATTGAAATCCTTTATTCCTCATCTGCAGCCTCAGGCTCCTATCAAGCACATAAAGGGAATTTATCACAGGATTTACTTCTCTGCCTTTTTCTTTTCTTTTTTTTCCCCCTCCAAATTATTTAGCTGATCTAAAATTCACAGCTGGTGAGAACGTTTCAAAAAACTCCCAATAGAATAAAATACTACCAATCTGATTGTGGTTAACAATTAAATATTTCTAACATCAGGGTGATTTAACACAGTAAATGATCTGCATATTGAAAAAATTAATAAGCAGTTCTTTTTAAATTAAAACAGTCAAGAGTTTCTCCCCAAGGTTCTTGTAATAAAGAAGGAATGTTAACTAATATGAAAGATTATCTGGAGTATACTCATTTCTTTTCTGAGATACACCATGAAAGAGGTACCATGTTTTAACAATGCAGGAAGGAAAAAATTCATGTGAAACATTTTCCCTACTATTGCCAACTTTAAAAGTGTGTAAAACCTTAATTTTAACCATCAACTGTTGCTTAGGTAGTTTACTTATCTGTGCCCCAGAAACTCACCTATGAAATGGAGATTAACCATGTTCAGGTCATGCATGTCAGGTGTATGTGTAAGAACAAATACAAACTAAAAATGAGAAAGTTAAGTCTTCCTAGTTCAAGAAAAAGGAGATTTTCCTTCCCTCTTTTTCTCTGAGCATTTATTTAGAAAATTTGTAGTTGTAAGTACTTTCTCTTTTTGAAATGTATAAAAATCCTTTAAAAACTACATGGGTCATTTGCCAGCTCTACAACCCAGGAATGTCTTTTCAAGGACCTTGGAGATCTCTCTTTGAAACATAAACATCAGAAGATAGCATCTCTGTCTTCCCATTTCTGTGGGAGGGTGAGAGCCCAACTATTGTTAGTTCCTTGCTCCAGTTGCAAAACTACCTTCTGTCATAAAGATATGAGAAGTTTGCTTTCCTCTGGGTAAAGCCAATTAGCTAACACAGATGGTCACCCCAATTACCAGGTAAAGTTAAGATAAACTATGTATAAAAATAATGTTTTCAAGTCCTCTTACTTTAGAATAAGTTATTGTTTATCTTGAAAACACATATGTGATAGGTTGTATTTACTTGATTATATAAGAGTGAAGTTTTTTTCTGTCTTTGCAATCTTTTGCCTGTCATGTGTATCACATCCTGCTTTAGTACTTGTTCAGTAATAAGTGTCTTCTTTCTCTTCTATCTTTATGGATAGGATTTCTGGGTGGGGAAAATAATTTGTTTTTACTTCTATATCCCCAGCCCTCCAAGTAGTATGTGGTTGTGAACAGTTTGGGACCCTCTAAAAAAGTGAAATAACTCACACGAGCAACTGAATTGACCATTTTTGCTTCATTAGCTCTATGAATAATTAAATATTAAGTACATGTTAAAAAATGTCTATTGATTGATAGACATGCTATTCTGAGAGTACCATTACTCGTATATTTGCTTGCTTTGTCTTATTTTGCTTTAATTGAACAATCATCCTCTATAATGTCTCTCCATTAATTGTGTATGTCTATCCTTAATGGAAGTCATAAACATTGACTAATACAAGTCCACAGGGGTGCTTGGTTTGTCTCTACTGTGTTTTAAAATCATTTGAAGTTGAATTGTAAACAATTCCTGCTTTAGAACATCATTAACCCTGTTGTTGTCCTCAAGATATTAGCTAATACTATATATGCCTGCTTTGTATTAGCTATTCTTAGTACTTATCATTCAATAACTTAATTCTCACAACTACACTTGGGTAGGTCATATTATAATCCTCATTTTATGGATGAGTAGCTAAGGCACAGAGAAGTTAATTACCTAAGGTCATGTAATTTGTGAAATTTGGGATAAGAATTCAAATCTAGGCATTTGGTTCCTGAACCAACGACTTCAACAATAATACTGTGTGCTGCTTATGAACAAAACGCCTAAGTTTATCACTCCACCTATGGAATACATACTTTTTCTAATTGTTTCTGTTTTTTCTAAGTCAGATTTTATTCCTACCAAGGAAACTGGCATAGGGTTGTCCTTTGGTACGTTTATAGCTTATGGAATTACTAATATAGATTAGATTTTGAATCCTCAGACTATTAATTCTTCTCTTCTGGGCCTGTACTTCTTTCAGCCTAGAAGTGAGAAAGGAAAGAACTTAGAGAAATTCATGAATAACTGTCTTGTGCTTTGATGTCATGCTGCCCACATTTAAAAAAAAAAATTCTTATTCAACATTTGGGTTTCTACATCAGTTTAGAACAACAGAATGATCACCTGTTCAGTGTGGTTAAAGAGGTCGATTATTTTAAAGGGTGAAATAATAAACCTACATTGCCTGATACTATCTCTCCCTGATATTCTCTTTACCAAAATACTCAGGGAGATCCTACACTCCCAGTGTGAGGGATAGAGATAGAGATTAAACCCAGTGATTACTAGGGGCTGAGTGTTAACATCCATGCAGGAGAAGAATGAAAAGAAGAGGATGTGAAGAGGAATGTTGCAGCTGATACCATGGCTGTCAGCCAAGATACACTAAGAAGTATAACTACCATGAAAGGGGCACTAAAAAAAAATCTAACAAAGCATGCAAGGAAATAGTAAGCTTTTCTCTGGGGAAGAAAAAGCCAGACACTGGTGGGAAATTGAGATCCCAGCCCTGTACCTCACATGAGTCTAGAAGCCAAAAGTACAATTCCTCAGAGGTGCAGAAAACTCTAAGCTGAAAAATTAAGGTAAAACTGGTGATATCCCTGGGGTGTTTGGCAGAGCAAATGAAAGGCCATTCTGTAGAGAAGCTTCCAAAATGCAGGCCACAAAGAGTTTTCACAGAAGAAAGCAAGTCACACTAAAGATGAGCTCACATTTAAAAAGTGTAAAGCTCATGGGAAAATAACTTCCCCAAAGTATGAATCCTCTGACTAAAGAAACATTAACACAATAAATAAAAATAAAACAACACTTAGAGACATCATAGTAAAACCGCAGAATACCTAAGACCAAGGAAAAACCTTAAAGTTTAAAACTCACTAGTATTTTTAAAGTATATACTCTTGTCATCACTTGTGTCACTTTTCACATTTAACACAATATAAACATTAACTCTTTAGAGTCAGTATCACTATAGAAAAAAATTAGTATTCTTAGTAGTTGGAGATATCTCTTTGAAATGTAAACATCAAAAGATAGCATCCCTATCTTCCCATTTCTGGGAAAATATTTTGAAATCTGATTTTTTTGATAGAAGGTTTAAAGAATGCCTTATAAAAAAAAAATAGACTACTACTTCCTCTGATATCCTTACTCATCCTGGAACTAATTCAATTTGAACTTGAAGCTTTTTCATTGTAACTTAAAATTTTCTGACTCAAGTGAAAGTGGGTGTTTGATTTCAGTTGTCACCTAGGTCAGCACAATAAGAAAGGAAAGGTCATAAACCTGGAGGCAAGAAAAATCTCCTTTGTCCTTTTCTCTGACAAAGTTGCCAAAGTTGACCTTTTATTTAATTTATAATGTAATTGTTTTGCTAAAAACTCTCAGCTTAGGCACTAAAATTTGCCTTTCTAACAAATATTTATATAAACATCCATGCTGTATTTATATTCATCTAATTCCTACTCAGGCATGCTTACCATGTATATATCCGTGCTGGATGCATTAGACTTGCCATCAGGGTAGAGGACTGGACTGAGGATAAGTTTTTAGGAATTAAAATCAACATAGAAACAACACTCAGGAGAGAGATCCAAGATGGCTGATCACTAGCAGATCAGGATTGCAGCTCCCAGTGAAAGCGCAGAGAGCCAGTGGACGCCACACTTACCGATAAATTTTTGCTGCCCACGGACCAGGGTATTCCCAGCAGAGAAGCCCTATGGGTCGCCAGCACGACCCTTTAGGCTGGCGCAGCTTTTTTGCCGGCACCTCGGCTCGGCTGCTCTTGATGCGGAGTAAACAGGACTGAGTCTCCTTTTGGATGATATTTGGAGCTCTGTGAAGGCAGTGCAGTCCATCCAGCTGATTGAAAAAAGGACTGAAGAGGGAAGTCAGACTGGAGACCCCCGGGCAGAAAAGCACCACGAATTTCAACGTTGCTGTTTTAGCTAGCGTTGTGGGTTGCCACAGTGAAAATTACATAGATTCCGGAGCTGGGAATTAACAAGTTGGATGTCCACTCAGAGACCTAATTTGAAAGTTGGTAATTACAAAGACAACAGATGGATAAAACCATAAAGATGAGAGAGATCCAAGATGGCCGACTAACAACAGCTCAGGAATGTAGCTCCCAGTGA
>PVKP010034891.1:0-23773 GCA_004027715.1 Plecturocebus donacophilus | reverse complement strand
ATCCCCGTCCACGTGGCCTTTCCCCTCTGACTCTGGATCAGACTATCCTGCTCCATTCTTTAATAATAATCATCTTATATTTGTGTGTACCTGAGGCTACTAGTTAGATCCTAAGTTCTTTGAGGGCAGGGCCAAGTTATTAGCTCTGCAGTGGTTACTCTTCTTTTGAGATAGCATTTCGCTCTGTTGCTGAGGCTATAGTGCTATAGTGCAATCATGGCTCACTGTAGCCTCGACCTCCCAGGCTCAAGGGATCCTCCTACCTCAGCCTCCCTAGTAGCTGAGACCACAGGTGCACACCACCACACCTGGCTAATTTTTTTTATTTGCTGTAGAGACAGAGTTTCACCATGTTACCCAGACTGGTCTCAAACTCCTGGGCTCAAGCTATCCACCTGCCTCAGCCTCCCTAAGTGCTGGGATTACAGGCGTGAGCCACCATGCCCAGCTAGTTAATCTTTTCAAAATAAGAAGTGGAACCTGTACTCTGATCAGAATATATGTCTGTTTTGTTTACATTTGTATGAATAAGTCTAAAACTTTGGGTGGCCAATACACAGCACACACTCAGAAACTCCCTAGTAGCACCCGTGGCCACCTGAGTAATCAACCACTACGTCCTTCCCGCTGAGCCCAGAGGCCTCTCCTGATCCTCTTATAATGCTGCAGGCAGCTATTGTCACCTAGAGTTGGCTCAAGAGGTGAAGTCCTTATGCCATCTGGAACGGGTGCTCCATGATGACAGGGGCTTGTCTTATCCCTAGGGCCTAGTGCTATATCCAGAACACAGCAGCCTCTCAGTACATTTTTTTTTAAAATAGGATCTTGCTTTGTCTGCCAGGCTCAAGTGATCCTCCTGTCTTAGCCTCCCACGATCCTCCTGACTCAGCCTCCCAAGTAGCTGGGACCACAGGTGCATGCCACCATGGCTGGCTAATTTTTGTGTTTTCTGTAGAGATGGGGTTTTGCCATGTTGCCCAGGCTGGTTTTGAACTCCTGAGCTCAAGGGCTCTGTCCACCTTGGCCTCCCAAAGTACTGGGAGTACAGGCGTGAGCCACCACATCTGGCCTCAGTAAATACTGATTGAATAAATGACCCTCCTAGAAAAGTCAATCACAGTTAGAAATTTAAATGGCTGACCCTTATTTAAAAGATGGGTTGGGCTTGGGCATCAGATGTAATGTTACACACATTACTAAACCTCTCTGAGCTGTGTTTTCCACACCTACCTTCTTTACAGACTTATCCTGAAGCCTAAATGAGGACTAAGCCTAGGACACAGCTGGCATTTAGTAAATGTTACTTTCCTACTTTCTCATGGCTGCATGTTACAGAAACAGTCATCTGATTGAAGTGAAAATGGATAAGCTCTTCGCAGAAGAGAGAATGGAAGCTGGGCAGAGAAGCTGCTCTGCACTCCAACCCTCTGCATGGAATCTGGGTGGTGCAGCAAGACCCTGGCTTATGTCACCAAGCTTTGTTTCTATTGCTGAATGAGAATAACAGGAAGAGTACCATTTATTGAGTTCCTGCACAATGGGCGCTCTGCTGGGCACTGGGTATATACTGATCTCATCTGTTCACCTTAGTCACCAGCTTCAGAGAAAAGCAGCTTGCCCAAAGCAACACATCTCGAGAGTGGTAAGGCCAGGCCTTGGCTGTGAACGTCTAGGAGTCTCCTACCCTGGTGCAGCTGAGTCGCAGATTCCTCTTTAAGAAACCCACAAAGAAGTCCTTAGGTGGCAAAAATTTGATCACATGGCCACATAGAGCTGCATGGAGTCTCGGAAATGGACGGAGTCTATCGTTAGCAGGTTCTGTGCCAGCCTTTGCTACAGCATGCTATCAAGCCCCTTCCCTCTCTGGGCCTCAGTCTCCATATTTGGTCAGGGAAGAGTTTGGATGGATTTTCTCTGAGGTTTCCTCTAGCTGTACTAAGGTCCCATAAAGGGTCAACTCTATGCCACTTCCAGTCCCTGCTGAGGCCTGAACACCAAAGATGTCCACTTTGAGCATTTGGTCTTCAGAGACAACATCCTTCATGCTGTTTCTGAGCTCTGTCTGGTTTTGCTTTTTGGAGGTATGTATGAGTTAAGGTAGGCCAGGTTATGCTGCAGCAACAAACAACCCTGAAATCTCAGTGGCTCCTAATAGAAGGTGTCTTTCTCATGCACACTACTATCCACCCAGGGCTGGCAGGGTCCCCATGTCTCCTTACTCCAGGAGCAGGGGTGTTGGAGCAGCTGCCATCTCAAAGGCTGTCAGAAGCCACAGCAGAGGGAAAGAGGTCTCTATCTGGCAATTAAGTGCTCCAGCCCCAGTGACAAATGTCACTTCTCACACCTTGTTGGCCAGGTTACTCCACCTCCCAATCACAAGGGAGCGGAAAACTGCTATCCCACCACATGCCTGGAAGGCAGAGAGTAGGAAATTAAGGAGGATGACATTTATGACAACCTCAGGCCCCTGTTCCAGAGTGCCAGCCAGCTGTGATCACCTGTGTCAGGGCAGGGGTAGCAGATGTGACCTGGGAGGCTTCACTGAGCCCTGCTAGGACCTACCTGGAAGTGAGGGGCTAAGAGACGGAAAGACATCTGATGTTCTGGAGGCTGGGTCTGAGGCTGGTCAGTCCAACCTGCCACTGTAGGTAGAATTCATATGTTGAAACTGAATCTCCAGTGTGATAGTACTAAGAGGTGGGTTCTTTTGGGTTCATTTTTGTCATTAGAGCAGAGATTAGGGCTCTTATACAAGAGGTCTGAGGAAGCTTGTTTGCCCCTTTATGTGAGGATACAATGAGAAAATGTAATCTCTGAAGCAGAGAGCACCTTGATCTTGATTGGGAGGACTTCCTAGCCTCCAGAATTGTGAGCAGTAGTAAATTTCTGTGAATAAATTACCCAGTTTAAAGTAGTTGTTACAGCACGCTAAATGAACTAAGACACAGTCCCAGCAAGGAGCATTAGTTTCCACTTCTGTAAAATTTGGGCAGTATTTCCTAAACTGCAGAATTTTTGTGAAGATGAAGTCAATGAGTAACGGTGGGAAAATGCCTTTCTACTCCCAGCAGCCTTCAATGGAAAGTGTACTTCTCAGCATAAGACTGCCCAGCTGAGCCCTATGCCAGATTTGGGTGATCAAATTTGAGAGCAAGAGCTTGGCAAAGAGGGGCTTTGGAGAGGCAGTCAGTTTGGAGGGGGCATATTGTAAGACTGTGTGCTTAGAAAAGCATAATATATTCCTAAGATTTTTGGGGGGTGACTTTATTTGGGACAGTTTTGGGGGAGTTAATGGAGATGGGGGCAACTTAGCCCATGGTGGCTGCCCCCACTCAAACAGAAGATTTGGGGGTTCCTGTGGCAATGCATAAGATGGGGGTGCAAAAAGAGGGACAGGAGAAGGAAGGCAGCCTGATGGATGGAGGCTGGAACAGTATAGTGACCCCCCAGGGAAAGTCCCCTGGGAGGGTGAAGGCAAGTAGGAGAATACTTTGAGAATAGGGTTAGATTCTGAAGCTGTTGCCTTCCTGTGATGCAAGCCCCAGCTCCTCCTCCCTCAGATCTTCAGTAAACGCCCTCTGTTGACAGGATGTTCGCTCCTGTACAGTGGGCACTCAGCATGCTGCTTTGTATCATCTGTCACATCAAAGCAACCTGTGGACACAGAGGTCCTCTCAGCTTCCCTTGGGTGGGGGTGGGGAGAAAGCAGATCAAAAGCCCAGCCTTGGTGGGAATGTAAACTAGTACAACCACTATGGAAAACAGTATGGAGATTCCTTAAAGAACTAAAAGTAGAACTACCATTCAACCCAGCAATCCCATTACTGGGTACCTGCCCAAAGGAAAAGAAGTCATTGTGTGGAAAAAATACATGCACATGCAGGTTTATAGCAGCACAATTGGCAATTGCAAACATATGGGAACAACATAAATGGCCCATCAACCAACGGGTGGATACAGAAAATGTGGTATATATATACCATAGAATACTACTCAGCCATAAAACGGAATAGAATAATGGCCTCTGTAGCAACTTGGGTGGAGCTGGAGGCCATTCTTCTGAGTGAAGTAACTCGGGAATGGAAAACCAAATATCGTATGTTCTTTTTGTTTTTGGAAGGAGTCTCACTGTTGCCTAGACTGGAGTGCAGTGGCGTGATCTCGGCTCACTGCAAACTCCGCCTGCCGGGTTCAAGCAATTCTCCTGCCTCAGCCTCCTGAGTAGCTAGGGCTATAGGGGTGCACCACCATGCCTAACTAACTTTTGTATTTTTAGTAGAGATGGGGTTTTACCATGCTGGCCAGGCTGGTCTCGAACTCTTGACCTCGTGTTGTTCTCTAAGTGGCAGCTAAGTTATGAGGATGCAAAGGCATAAGAATAATATAATGAGGCTGGGTGCAGTGGCTCATGCCTGTATTCCCAGCACTTTGGGAGGCTGAAGTGGGTGGATCTCAAGGTCAAGAGTTCAAGACCAGCCTGGCCAAGATGGTGAAACCCCATCTCTACTAAAAATGCAAAAAGTTAGCCGGGCTTGGTGGCGGGAACCTATAATCCCAGCTACTTGGGAGGCTGAGGCAGGGAATTGCTTGAACCTGGGAGGCAGAGGTTACAGTGAGCTAAGATCGCACCACTGTACTCCAGCCTGGGCGACACAGCAAGATCCCTATCAAAATAATAATAATAATAATAATAATAATAATAATAATATAATGGACTTTGAGGATTCACAGGGGAGGGTGGGAGGGGTTGAGGAATTAGAGGCTATATATTGGGTACAGTGTACATTGCTTAGTTGTTAGGTGTACCAAAATCTCAGAACTCACCAATAAAGAGCTTAGCCATGTAACCAAAACCCACCTGTACCCCCAAAACTACTGAAATTTTTAAAAAGCCTAGCCTTGGTCCTGCCCAGTGCAGAAAGACATGAAGCTATGACTTGGATTTACTCTTCCAAAAGCCTCAAATAGCCAGCCCTGATCTGTTGACACAGTTCCACTTCTGAGCAGAGAAATAGAAGAGAAGGCAGCAGAAATACAAGAAAGAAACTCCCCTGAGATCAGGGGCTAGCTCATTAATCTAGGTGAGCATGCCAATTTGGAGATTAGACAAACTGACCCTGGAGGGGTCAAATGACTCAGTAATGCATCCAGTCCGTGGCACAGGCAAGGTGAGGAGCCACATCTGCCTTCCTACAGCCACTAGAGAAAGAAAATGGGCACAGAACGGGCAATTCAGTAGCAGAGCCAGGATCCAGCAACCCCAAATCCTGGTCTCTCCCGGCTGCCAGCCTGGAAACGTTGCCCAGCTCTTTCACCCACTTTTGGCTTTGGCTCCTTACCGCACCTGTGCCAGTGGCTGGCTGGGGTACTCTGAGTCACTTGACTCCTCCAGGGCTCAGTCTGAATAATCTCCAAAATGGCAGACTCACCTAGATTGACTAGCTAGCTCCTAATCTCAGTGAAGTGTCTATCTTGTCTTTCTGGGGGAAATCTGGGTGTCAGATAGGGAGAGGCAGCATGATCTGGGAAATCTAAGCCCCAGACACGAGAGGGAGAACTGGTCCCCCCGCATCCTGGCTGGAAGCAGCATTTGAAAGCCAATCTTGAGTGAGACGGTAACAGAGGACAGCCATTCTCATGGTTGTGCCTGTGATCTTACTTAACCCTCAGGTGGCCCTGTCAAGTGGGTGCCTCCATTTTCTTGTTTTTCCATTGAGAAAACACAAGTAGGATTCAGTCTGAAGACTCATAGTTCAGTGCTCCCAATAAGGGGCAGGAGGGGCCTGGCTGAGCACTCTGAAGGTGGAGTGGGGCTGGGTGCCAGAACAAGGATGCTTTCCTGGCTGGCGGGAGCTGCTCCCGCCGTGTTCCGGAGCAGGGCAGAACAGGAAGGCAGAAACAATGGGCAGCCAGCAGTGGCAGAGTGCTGAGGTTCCTGAGCCAGGGGCGGGGAGGCTCAGGCCTGGTCACCAAGGCTGGGGGTGCAAGTTTCCTGTGCAAGAGACTAACAAGATTAGCAGCTAACATTTTTGAGCACTTCCTGTATGTCCAGACCTGTGTTAGACACTTTAGATGGGTTAGCCTCATTTTATAGATAAAGAAATTGGGGCACAGAGAGTTTAAATGAAATGCCTACAGTAGGTAAGAGGTGAAAGATTTGAACTCAGGCAGATTGGCTCCAGATCCTATGCTCTTAACTACTATAACTTTATACATGTATACATACATATATGATTACATACATGTTACACATACTTTCCCATAATTTTCCCTTTTCACTTAATTTATCATTGCCAGCTCTCTATGTCATCAGTGTCATCCTTGTTTAAAGTGCTAACATGCCGAGAAGACCTTGTCTGTGTGTCCCACTCACATCCCAGTCAGTTTTTCCCACTGAGGGGTCTGGATTTTCACCATTGGTGCTGACATTGAGTTAAGGTGTCGTTCCTCTCATTTAAATTAGTGATAACAATGGTGGCACCAAGGGGTGGGCTTCGGGGGTGCTTAAGCCCCTATTTTTTTTTTTTTAAGAGACGGGGTTTCACCATGTTGGCCGGAATGGTCTCAATCTCTTGACCTCGTGATCCACCTGCCTCAGCCTCCCAAAGTGCTGGGATTACAAGTGTGAGCCACCGTACCTGGCCACCTTTTTTTTTTTTAAGCCCCTCTTAATCTTTATCATAGTAACCCCTTTATCTAAATAAACACCATCTACAGAAAATAATGTGCGTTTATGCAAACACTACTTCAAGACAGGCTTCCTTCCCCAGCTCAATCAGCTTGCTGCACCCAAGCATTCCCATGGAGAAGTCCCCCAGGCAGCCTGGCTGGTGGGTTCATGCCAGAGCAGAGCTAGTTCTGAACACAAGCTGTGGGAGCACTGTGGGTTTCTTAGGATCCAGTGGGGTGGAGTTGGAGCCCAGGAAGACCCAGCCTGGCCTGGTGGTGGTGGCGGCTTCAGAAAGAGCTGGAAAGGGTAGAGGCTCTTGTGTAGGGCTCTGCTTAGTGCATTTTACATAAGATTAAGGCCTCAGATTGGTGCCGTAAAGACTGTGAAGCCCTGTGGGACTCAGGACTCCAGGGTAAGACTGGCCTGTCTTTCCTTTCACCTGAGATAGACTGAGAGATCCCAGGGCAGTGGGGGCAGGGGAGTGGGAGGGACTTGTTGAAAATGCTCCACCATGGCAGCTAGGAGAGGCTGCTGGAGCTGCTCCCCCAGGAGTGAGGAACCGGTTGGAGGACCCCTCCTGGAGCCCCTTTTGGCCCTCACAAGGCCAGCTGGGAGCACTGGATGGGGAACCACATACGTGAGTTTTGTGTTCTAGTTTCACCCCTGCCTGTGGGTGGCTGTGTGGCCCTGGGCAAGTCACTCTACTTGGTAGCCTCTGGCTTCCCAACCCTACCACACCAGGAAATACCATGGACTCTCCCATTCTGCCAGATGATCTAACAAATAATGCTTTTCCTCTCGGGTCACCTGGGCTGGCAGGTGCATGATTCAGAAGTCATCTTTCTAAACCTCCAATTATTAGTGCAATTAGTATACATTTACATAATTTCCTTCCAAGGTTGGCTATTGGGGGTCACCTATCATCTGCTTCCCCTTCTTATGGTAGCTGTCCTCAATTTTCCTCTGGGGAAGCCTCCTCTCCTCCACCTCGGCCATGTACAGTGGGTGGAGTTGACTCTTCTTCTGGCTCCAAAAGGGGAGGAGAGGCTTGCCGATCTGTGCATTCCATTCCCCAAACCTCAGAGGAGTGGGGGTCAGGGTGGGGCATGTGACCCAATTCCAGCCAATGGCATCAGGCTTAAAACTGGTTTCGATTGTGGAGACGTCTGGAAGCTTCTAACCTAAGGGTATTTGAGGCTGGAGTTAACTGGCAGCCATCCTGCTCCCACTGAGAATGGAGCTACTGCAGAGAAAGCGGAGCTGAGGGTGGAGAGACAGATCAGAGCCTCATAGCTTAATCCCTCAAGTCTAGCTGTGCATGAAGCCAACTGCTTACCGTTAGGCTTTTCAGGTACAAGAGACAATCAAATGCCTTTTTCACTGAAGCCAGTTTGAAGTGGGTTTTCTGTTGCTTACAGCTAGAAGAATCCTGACTTTCGTTGACGTTACTTAATTCTATGATGCCATCAATGGTACAATGATTTTTTAAAGGAAAATATTAAATCTATTTAATAACAGAGTTTGTACAAATTTTTTTGAGAAGGTCTTGCTCTGTCGCCCAAGCTGGAGTGCAGTGGCGCGATCTTGGCTTACTGCAACCTCTGCCTCTTGGGCTTAAGCCATCTTCTTACCTCATCCTCCCAGCCTCCCAAGTAGCTGGGACTACAGACACATGCCAACCACACCCTGATAATTTTTGTATTTTTAGTAGAGACGACATTTCTCCATGTTTCCCAGGCTGGTCTTAAACTCCTGAGCTCAAGTGATCCACCCACCTCAGCCTCCCAAAGTGCTGGGATTATGAACCTGAGCCATGGCACCCGGCTTAATAACAGGTCTTCTTTTTTTAATTGAAAAGATGCAAATCAGATTTCCCCTGGGAAAAAAACTGACAATAGTATATTTTTATTTATAAAACTGCATACCACCATCTCCTTTGGTAATATGATCAAAGTTCTTCATATCTAGTCTAGACTGTGAGAAACAAACTCACCTATCCAAACCCAAAGAAGAGACTTAGAGACACGGAGAAGAGTGGAAGAGAGACTTTTAATGACAGCCTTGCAAGATCAGGTGTCTGGTGGGCAGGCACCCCAGCATGGTTACAACAAGCAGTTTATCCTCTAGTGTGCAGGTCCCTGCCCCGGTTCCTCATAGGCTGAGTACTATGGGGTCACAATCTTCCTGGACCCTGAACATCATCTGTTGGTCATGAATAGGGCTTTTTATTTTATTATTTTGTTTTTGAGACGGAGTATCATTCTTTCACCCAGGCTGGAGTATAATGGCGTGATCTTGGCTCACTGCAACCTCCACCACCAACGCCCCCCTGCCCCGGGTTCAAGCGATTCTCCTGCCTCAGCCTCCCGAGTAGCTGGGATTACAGGCATGTGCCACTATACCTGGCTTTTTTAAATATTTTTATTAGAGACACAGTTTTACCGTGTTGGCCAGGCTGCTCTTGAACTTACCTCAAGTGATCCACCCACCTTGACCTCCCAAAGTGCTGGAATTATAGGCGTGAACCACCTCACCTGGCAGGGTAGGGGTTTTAGGTGTTTTCTTTTTTTTTTTTTTTAATTGTATTTGGGCTCTGGGGTACATGTGTACATCCTGTATCCTGCAGGATTGTTGCATAGGTACATGCCATGGTGGTTTGCTGTCTCCATCCCTGCGCCACCCCCCGCCCCACCATCTCCTACATCAGGCATTTTCCCCGTGCTATCCCTCCCCATCCTCCCTCCCCACATTCGGTGTCTCTCCCCTCTCCTCCCCTCCACCCCGCCACCTCGCCCTGTGAGGGTTGTTCCCTGCCCTATGCCTGAGTGTTCTCATTGTTCATTACCCACCTATGAGTGAAAACATGCGGTGTTTGGTTTTCTGTTCTTGTGTCAGTTTACTGAAAATGATGGTTTATAGATTCATCCATGTCTGTACAAAGGACACGAACTCATTTTTTATGGCTGCATAGTATTCCATGGTGTATATGTGCCACATTTGTTTTGTCCAGTCTATCATTGATGGGCATTTGGGTTGGTTCCAGGTCTTTGCTATCGTAAACAGTGCCACAGTGAACATATGTGTGCATGTGTCCTTATAATAGAATGATTTACAATCCTTTGGGTATATACCCAGTAATGGGATTGCTGGGTCAAATTGATTCTATTTCTAGGTGCTTGAGGAATCGCCACACTGTCTTCCACAATGGTTGAACTAATTTACACTCCCACCAACAGTGTAAAAGTGTTCCTATTTCTCCACATCCTCTCCAGCATCTGTTGTCTCCAGATTTTTTAATGATCACCATTCTAACTTGCATGAGATGGTATCTCAGTGTGGTTTTGATTTGCATTTCTCTAATGACCAGTGATGATGAGCATTTTTTCATATGTTTGTTGACTGCATATTTGTCTTCTTTTGAAAAGTGTCTGTTCATATCCTTTGCCCACTTTTGAATGGGTTTGTTTTTCTCTTGTAAATCTGCTTTAGTTCTTTGTAGATTCTGGATATTAGCCCTTTGTCAGATGGGTAGATTGCAAAAATTTTTTCCCATTCTGTTGGTTGCCGATTCACTCTAATGATTGTTTCTTTTGCTGTGCAGAAGCTGTGGAGCTGATTAGGTCCCATTTGTTTATTTTGGCTTTTGTTGCCAATGCTTTTGGTGTTTTAGTCATGAAGTCCTTGCCTATGCCTATGTCCTGAATGGTTTTGCCTAGGTTTTCTTCCAGGGTTTTTATGGTGTTAGGTCTTATGTTTAAGTCTTTAATCCATCTGCAGTTAATTTTAGTGTAAGGTGTCAGGAAGGGTTCCAGTTTCTGCTTTCTATACATGGCTAGCCAGTTTTCCCAAAACCATTTATTAAACAGGACTTTCTCCATTGCTTGTTTTTGTGCAGTTTATCAAAGATCAGATGGTTGTAGATATGTGGTGTTGCCTCTGAGGCCTCTGTTCTGTTCCATTGGTCTATATCTCTGTTTTGGTACCAGTACCATGCTGTTTTGATTACTGTAGCCTTGTAGTATAGTTTGAAGTCAGGTGGTGTGATGCTTCCAGCTTTGTTGTTTTTGCTTAGGATTGTCTTGGCTTTGCAGGCTCTCTTCTGGTTCCATACGAAGTTTAAAGTGGTTTTATCCAGTTCTGTGAAGAAGGTCATTGGTAGCTTGATGGGGATAGCATTGAATCTATAAATTACTTTGGGCAGTATGGTCATTTTCACGATATTGATTCTTCCTAACCGTGAGCATGGAATGTTTTTCCATCTGTTTGTGTCCTCTCTTATTTCTTTGATCAGTGGTTAGTAGTTCTCCTTGAAGAGATCTTTTACATCCTTTGCTAGTTGTATTCCTAGGCATTTTATTCCCTTTGTAGCCATTGTAAATGGGAGTTCGCTCATGATTTGGCTCTCTGTTTGTCTGTTATTGGTGTATAGGAATGCTTGTGATTTCTGCATATTGATTTTGTATCTCGAGACTTTGCTGAAGTTGCTTATCAGTATAAGGAGGTTTTGGGCTGAGATGATGGGGTCTTCTAAATATACGATCATGTCGTCTGCAAATAGGGACAATTTGACTTCTTCTTTTCCTAACTGAATGCCCTTTATTTCTTTCTCTTACCTAATTGCTCTGGCTAGAACTTCCAATATTATATTGAATAGGAGTGTAAGAGAGGGCATCCTTGTCTACTGCCAGTTTTTAAAGGGAATGCTTCTAGTTTTTGCCCATTCAGTACGAAATTGGCTGTGGGTTTGTCATAAATAGTTTTTATTGTTTTGAGATACGTTCCATCGATACCTAATTTATTGAGAGTTTTTATCATCAAGGGCCATTGAATTTTGTCAAAGGCCTTCTCTGCATCTATTGAGATAATCATGTGGTTGTCTTTGGTTCTGTTTATGTGGTGAATTACGTTTATAGATTTGCATATCTTGAACCAGCCTTGCATCCTGGGGATGAAGCCTACTTGATCGTGGTGGATAAGCTTTTTGATGTGTTGTTGGATTTGGTTCGCCAGTATTTTATTGAAGATTTTTGCATCAATGTTCATCATGGATATTGGCCTGTAGTTTTCTTTTTTAGTTGTGTCTCTGCCAGATTTTGGTATCTGGATGATGTTGGTCTCATAGAAAGAATTAGAGAGGGTACCCTCTTTTTGTATTGTTTGGAATAGTTTCAATAGGAATGGTACCAGCTCCTCTTTGTACATCTGGTAGAATTCGGCTGTGAACCCATCTGGACCTGGACTTTTTTTGGTTGGTAGGCTATTAATTGCTGCCTTGACTTCAGACCTTGTTATTGGACTATTCAGGTTTCAACTTCTTCTTGGCTTAGTCTTGGGAGTGTGCAAGTGTCCAGGAATTTATCAATTTCTTCCAGATTTACTGGTTTATGTGCATAGAGTTGTTTGTAGTAATCTCTGATGGTAGTTTGTATTTCCGAGGAATTGGTGGTGATCTCCCCTTTATCGTTTTTTATTGCATCTATTTGATTCTTCTCTCTTTTCTTTTTTATTAGTCTAGCTAGTGGTCTATTTTGTTGATCTTTTAAAAAAACGAGCCCCTGGATTCACTGATTTTTTTAAGGGTTTTTTTTTGTGTCTGTATCTCCTTCAGTTCTGCTCTGATCTTAGTTATTTCTTGTCTTCTGCTTGCTTTTGAGTTTTTTTGATCTTGCTCCTCTAGCTCTTTCAATTTTGATGATAGGGTGATTTTACATCTTTCCTTGTTTCTCATGTGGGCATTTATTGCTATAAATTTCCCTCTAGAGACTGCTTTAAATGTGTCCCATAGGATCTGGTATGTTGTTTCTTCATTTTCACTGGTTTTGAAGAACATTTTTATTTTTGCCTTCATTTCATTGTTTATCCATTCTTCATTCGGGGGGCAAGTTGTTCAGTTTCCATATGATTGTGTGGTTTTGAGTGCTTTTCTTTATCCTGAGTTCTAATTTGATTGTGCTGTGGTCTGAGAGACTGTTATGATTTCTGTTCTTTTGCATTTGCTGAGGAGTGATTTACTTCCAATTATGTGGTCAGTTTTGGAGTAAGTGCAATGTGGTGCTGAGAAGAATGTGTATTCTGTGGATTTGGGGTGGAGTGTCCTGTAAATCTCTATTAGGTCTGCTTGGTCCAAATCTACGTTCAAGTCCTGGATATCCTTGTTTTCTTTCTGTCTTGTTGATCTGTCCAGTATTGTCAGTGGAGTGTTAAAGACTCCCACTATTATTGTGTGGGAATCTAAGTCTCTTTGTAGGTCATTAAGGACTTGCTTTATGTATCTGGGTGCTCCTGCATTGGGTGCATATATATTTAGGCTAATTAGCTCTTGTTGCAGTGATCCTTTTACCATTATATAATGCCCTTCTTTGTCTCTTTTGATCTTGTTGGCTTAAAGTCCGTTTTATCAGAGACTAGGATTGCTACCCCTGCTTTTTTTTTTGCTCTCCATTTGCTTGGTAAATCTTCTTCCATTCCTTTATTTTGAGTCTGTGTGAGTCTCTGGATGTGAGATGGGTCTCTTGAATACAGCACACTGATGGATCTTGACTTTTTATCCAGTTTGCCAGTCTGTGTCTTTTGATTGGGGTCTTTAGGCCATTTACATTCAATGTTAATATTGTTATGTTTGAATTTGATCCTGCCATTTTGTTACTGGCTGGTTGTTTTGCTTTTTAGTTGACATAGTTTCTTCATTGCATCATTGTTCTTTACCATTTGGTACGTATTTGCAGAGGCTGGTACTGGTTGTTCCGTTCCCTGTTTAGTACTTCCTTCAGTAGCTCTTATAAGGCATGTCTTGTAGCGATGAAATCTCAGCAATTGCTTGTCGGTAAAGAATTTTATTTCTCTTTCACTTACGATGCTTAGTTTGGCCAGATATGAAATTCTGAGTTGAAAGTTCCTTTCTTAAAGGATGTTGAATACTGGCCCCCACTCCCTTCTAGTTGTAGAGATCCGATGTGAGTCTGATGGTCTTTCCTTTGTGGGTGACTCAATCTTTCTCTCTGGCTGCCCTTAGGATTTTTCCCTTCATTTCAACCCTGGTGAGTCTGACAATTATGTGCCTTGGGGTTGCTCTTCTTGAGGAATATCTTTGAGGTGTTCTCTGTATTTCCTGGATTTGAATGTTAGCCTGCCTTGTTAGGTTGGGAAAGTTCTCTTGGGTAATATCCTGAAGAGTGTTTTCCAACTTGGATTCATTCTCCCTGTCACATTCAGGTACACTGATCAAGTGTAGATTAGGTGTTTTCACATAATCCCATAGTTCTTGGAGGCTTTGTTCATTTTTTTCACTCTTTTTTCTCTAATCTTGCCTTCTCATTTTATTTCATTGATTTGATCTTCTATCTCTGATATCCTTTCTTCTGCTTGATCGATTTGGCTATTGAAACTTGTGGATGCTTCACGAAGTTCTTGTGCTGTGTTTTTCAGCTCCATCAAGTCGTTTATGTTCTTCTCTAAGCTGGTTATTCTAGTTAGCATTTCGTCTAACCTTTTTTCAAGGTTCTTAGTTTCTTTGCCTTGGGTTAGAACATGGTCTTTTAACTCAGAGAAATTTGTTATTATCCACCTTCGTCAAATTCATTCTCTTTTTTTGTTCCCTTGATAGTGAGGAGTTGTGATCCCTGGGAGGATAAGAGGTATTCTGTTCTTTGATGGTTTCATCCTTTTTGAGCTGTTTTTTTCCCATCTCCGTGGATTTATTTCCCTTTGATCTTTGAAGTTGGTGATTTCAGGAGGAGTCTCTTGAGTGGATTTTTTTCTGTTGAGGTTGGAGCTATATCTTTTTTGGCCTGTAGAGGGCGTTGCTGGGCCCTCTCGGGTTCAGTCAGGTTATTGGGTGGGTGGTCCTTCCCTGGAGTTTGTTTGCAGGTGAGATCGGCCCCGCCTTTACAATGACGTCTCTCCCAGAGCTGGGTCTTCCTGGTTGAGGTTAAACCGCTGGTGTATTTGCTGCCAGGCTCTCTAGCAAGGGCTTAAGTTTGAGTTCTGTGGAGGTGGGGTCTGCCAGGCCTTATGGTCTGTTTCCCTGCTTTCGACTCTGCCTCTGGACTGTCTGTCCCGCCGGTCTGTGCAACTTGCTGCGCCCCAAGGTAGCCGCTGCTCCGATTTGCTCTAACTACCGACGGCGCCCCTCAGTCGGGCAGGGCTCTCAAGGAAACGTGGGTTGCAGGAGGCATGAGGTAAGCACAGGATCCGAATTGGAGCACCAAGTGGGGTGAAGTCCCCCCAGACCCTCTGAGCCGGCTGCACGTTTCAGGTGGGGACGCGCCCCCCACCCCGCCGCCCCGTCTTAATTTGTCCTGCTGGGCGGCTCTCGCCCTGGAATCGTGAAGTCCTCTAGCCCCGTGCCTCTCATTTGGTGGGAGCTGCATTCCGGTGTTGCCTTCTCACAGCCGTCTTCCCGGGTTTTAGGTGTTTTCTTTATGGTTGTCTCCCTGCATTTTGTTGCAGCCCCTACTGCGTTGCAATTACAGTCTGCGCAGGGGCTTTTAAAGTATTTGACTTATGACCTACTACGTATTCAGGCAAGCTGATAAGAATAGATAAAGTGAGCTATTTTGCATGTTACTAAGCTTTCCTTCTAGACTAAACTCTTAGGTTCAGGTGAGGGCAGTTAAGGGGGCCCCAACAAGCAGGTGCCAGCTATTAAAGCAGGGGCCTAGTACATTCTGTCCTGTAGCTTGCAGACCCAAGCCTACTTGAGGCACTTTGTCTTGGAAATGGACCACCATTTACATTATTTCCTACATACACTTTGGAGGAATTTAGCAATTTTTACTTTTTTTTTTTTTTTTTTTTTTTTGACAGAGTTTCATTTTGTTGCCCAAGCTGGATTACAGTGGTGTGATCATAGCTCACTGCAACCTCTAATTCCTGAGCTCAAGTGATCTTCCCATCTCAGCCTCCTGAGTAGCTGGGACTACAGGCGTGCACCACCACATCCAGCTAATTATTTTTTGTAGAGACAGAGTTTTACCATGTTGCCCAGGCTGGTCTAAAACTCCTGGACTCAAATGATCATCCTGCCTCAGCCTTCCAAGGTGCTGGGATTACAGGCCTAAGCTACCATGCCCAGCCTTCTCTTTTAACTGCATTGTCTGGCTAGCAATAAATCAGTGTTCTGTATGCTCAATATAATCTGTTATTTACATGTGATATCATTTTAAAGGTCATTTTAAGTGATAATTAGGAAATCGGGTAAAATTCCGCTGGGCTTGATCACAGTCACCTGAACAATTAGACAGCAGACAGTAACAACACCTAACTCACCCTCTGTCTGCTGACTGGTGGGTTTCTTGGACATCACAATTCTCGGGCACACCTCATTCCAGAAACTTTAAGATGGTGCCGATGGCGAGGTAGTGTGTGAGAACAAGTTATGATCATTGTTACCATTTCTTTGAAGCATTCCAAATTGTTACCAAACTTGAAACAAATGCCCCTGGCTGAGTCTGGGTGTGTTGGGGGCCAAGTGTATAACTGGAAGTTCTTTGGATTAATGTCTATATAGAATACAATGCTTATTACAGGTGGCTTTTAAAAGTGCTAATATCATATTATTAAAACCTAACCATAACCACAGTGATTATTTAGAACTTAAGACTAACAGAAGGTTTTTTGGGCTAATTTAATCACTGACTTTGGAATTGCCAGTGCAGTGATAATAAAAAGCAGAGCTATTTTTGGTGATTTTCTTGTTGCCTTCAACCTTTCTGCAGACTACATCCCCCTTATTGCCTGTATGAAACGGGTCCCCCTACCCCGCTGCTCTATTGTGCTCAGTAAAAGTGTTGATGATCATAAGGAGAGGTTCCTAATGGGCATTCCCAGAAAGGAGTGAATGAGGGAGTGATCCCAGGACAGGGAGCCATTGCTTCTGAGTCTTAGGCCTGACTCATTTATAATATGCTGTGTGTCTTTAGGGAAGTCACACCCTGTCTGTGCTTCAGATGGGGTATCCTTTCCCTGCTCTGCTTAGCTTGGATGATGAAGATGTCAGGCCTTGGGCAGAAGTGAATGACAAATGCTTGCCTGCTCCAACCCTGGGCACCTCCTAGGAGTCAGACCTACACTGGTGCTGGACCAGGTCAGCCTTACCTGCCGCCCCTTCTACTCCTGCTCCCCAGCTATCCTTGCACCTAATGTTTAGTAGGGGCTCCTCATGTGAAGGGGCTGATCACTGATGCTCTCGGGGACCCCTGTCCCTGGAGTTGCCTCATGGCTGCCACTGTGAGCGCCTCTTCCCAATCTGTGCAAAAATGCCTTCCCAGTGTCTCGCTGCTGTACTGGTTTCACAGCACCAGGCTAGAGCCCCAAAGGACATCTTCCAGTACTGTCACTCAGCCATCCAATGAGTTATGCTACAGCTGAGCGTAGTGAAAGGGCAGCCTCATTCCTGCCTGAAACTTCTGCTCCTTTTCCACTTTTAATCTGATGATGGAGTCTGACTCACTGCAGGGCTATGAGGACAACAGATGGCCCGGAAGAAAACAAATGTGCACACACACACACACACCCATGTTTCACATTACTTTAAGGGTAGTGAGATGGCCACAGAGCAAGAGCAGATCCAGCCAGTCACAGCCTGGCTTTTGACCTTCCCCGGTTCCCTGTGGGGCCCTGCAGTGATTGCTACATTCTCTGAGTAGGTAGGATCCTTCAAGAGCGGAGTAAAAGGCTGAGTCCCTGCTATGCCACAAAGTCTTTAGACTCAGTTTCCATCACTTCCAGAAGAACCTACAAACAATGGAAGCCCTTCCTTGTAATGTTCACCAAGGTCAAATTTCCCTACTTCCTAAAGCTTCAATATTACCATTCCAGCCTTCTTGTGACTGAGGTAACTCTTCCAACCTCATCTTGCCAGTGTCCTGAGTCTCTTATTTTCATTGAAGACCACCTCATCTCCATCAAACATGACAGGAGAAGTCTGAAGTCCATTGGCTGGCAGAGATTGTTTCTTCCCTAGTTCTCTCCTGTGAGGACTGAGAAGTGGTCAGTCTGCCAATCCTGAGAGACAGCTCGGGAGGTTTTGTCTGCCTGGTGCATACAGAGGAGGCTGTGATGGGTGTCCTGACAGAGGTGAGGGGCAGGACACTCAAACACATACACATGCATTCACTGGAAGTTAAGGTCCATGATGACAGGGATTCTTTTGTTTACTATTGTATTATAGGACCTCAATAAATACTTCTTCAATAAATGACTGGAACCACACTTACAGTGTATTAAAAATATGCCTAGAACAACAAAATACTTTTTCACTCATCATTTAGCAAACATTTAAAAGATGATAACATCCAGGCTGGGCACGGTGGCTTACACCTGTAATCCCAGCATTTGGGGAGGCCAAGGCAGGTGGATCACTTGAGCTCAGGAGTTCAAGACCAGCCTGGGTAAAATAGTGAGACCCCATGTTTACAAAAAATACAGAAATTAGCCAAGCATGGTGGCACATGCCTGGAGTCCTAACTACTCAGAAGGCTGAGGTGGGAGGATGACTTGAACCTGAAAGGCAGAGGTTGCAATGAGCAGAGACTGCACCATGGCACTCCAGCCTGGGTAGAGTGCTCCTCACTGCTAAGTGGGCGACACTACCACACAGGGCACAGGCTGTGCACTGCACAACTGCGTAATTATAGGAGTGTTATCGGTGGAGGGTGTCCAGGTTCTTGGACAAAGAATTGGACAGAATGCACAAACAAAGCAAGGAAAGAATGAAGTCACAAAAGCAGAAATTTGTTGAAAGTGCACTCCACAGTTTGGGAATGGACCTGAGCATAGGGCTCAAGGGCCCCATTACAGAATTTTTGGGAGTTTAAATACCCTCTAGAGGATTCCATTGGTTACTTGGTGTATCCCCTATGTAAATGAAGAGGATGAAGTAAAGTTACAAAGTCATTTACTTGGCAATGCCTCATGGAGATGGTATTTCCTGTCATAGCTGAAGTGTGAATAGGCTTTGTGTTCCCTGCCTCCAGACACTATTTTCCTGCCTCAAGAGGAAGACCTGATGGAAGGGATTGTGATAAAATGTATCAGAAGTCTGATAAGTGTTCATACTCTTTGAACCAAGAGTTCTACTACTCCTAGGATTTAGCTCTAAGGAATAACTGTGAGGTGAAGGAAGATTTAGCTAAGGATCTTCATCACATGGTTTATGGTAGTGAAAAAAGTCTAAGTGATTAAAAATAGTGAATGATTGACTAAGGAATGTCACACATACACTTAAATAGAATGCTCTTCAGGAATTTGAATGGCACTGCAAGAATAAATTTAATAACCCAGGCAGGTAGTGGCATATACAGTAGAAACCCACTTTTAAAAAGTGTGAGTATATGTATATATATCCTTTTTTTTCCTTTTTTTTTTTTTTTTTGGAGACAGAGTCTTGCTCTGTTACCCAGGCTGGAGTGTAGTGACATGATCTTGGCTCACTGCAACCTCCACCTCCCGGGTTCAAGCGATTCTTCTGCCTCAGTCTCCTGAGTAGCTGGGACTACAGGCACCCGCCACCATGCCCAGCTAATTTTTGTATTATTAGTACAAACGAGGTTTCATCATGTTGGCCAGGATGGTCTCGAACTCCTGACCTCGTGATCCGCCCATGTTGGCCTTCCAAAGTGGTGAGATTACAGGCATGAGCCACTACACCTGGCTTATATATACAAATTTTTATGTGTGTTATTTATAGAATAAACCCAGGACATCTGGGTAAAGATTACAAATGCTGGTTAGTTTTTGGTTTTTATCTATTAATTTTTCTGAAATGAATGTGCATTAGCTACACGATTTTTTAAAATTTAAAAATTTATTTAAAAAATACTGGAAGAAAATACAATCATACATTATTACAAGTTGTTTTGGAAGGGATAAGATTTTGAATTCTTCTATACTTCTCTCAACTATAAAGCTGTAGTAATTTTATAATGGAAAAATAAACTTTTAGAAGAGAAATAGGAGATTTGAGGATCAAGAGGATAGATTAGCACATGCTAAAATTTATCTTTTTACTTGAAAAACAAAAATGATAGAAAGAAATTTTAAATATATACATAAATACAAACATACACACTCATTCTCAAAATCTTTGTCAACCAGAAACCAAAAATAAAGAGCCCACTGTTGAAGCAGGAACTGAACCTCAAGGCCTGTGGGAGCTGGGTCTAGAAACAGGCTTTGGGCCTGAGGTAGCCAGCCTCCAGGATGGTCCCAGATGACCCTCCTCCTGGTATTCATGCCCTTGTGTAGTCTCCTCCCACAGTGAATCAGAGCTGATCTGTTACTAGTAGAGTATGATGCAAGTGACTGTATGATTTCCACACTAGGTCTCAAAAGCATTGCAGCTTCCATCTTGGTCTTTTGGATCACTGGATTTGGGGGAAACTAACCACCGTGTTGTCAGGACACTCAAGCAGTTCTGTGAGGCCCAAAATGGAGAGGAAAGAACTGGGGGACAAGCTACCCTGCAAGTCAACCCTGACAACTTGGTTGATGACACAAAGACCACAAAGGAAAGGGTACATAAAGCAAGGCCCTTTGAATCTGGGGCACAGTTTGGCACCATGTACCAATAGCACTTTTAATTAATAAACCAATATCGATCTATTATTTATTGTAGTCTGTAGGTTATATTAAGGTTCTCTTTTTTTGTGTTGTACACAACTGTGTTTTTTTGACAAACACATAATGTTGTGTGTCCACCATTACACTGTCATACAGAATAGTTTTACTGCCCTGAAAAGCTTCTGTGCTCCATCTTCTCTGCACTCACACCAAACCCCTGGCAACCACTGACTGACCTTTTTATATTCCCTATAGTTCTGCTTTTTGCAGAATGTCGTAGTAGAAATCATACACGATGCAGACTTTTCAGACTGGCTTCTTTCACTTAATAATATACATTTCTGTCTTCCATATCTTTTCTTGGCTTGCTAGCTCTTAATTGCTGAATAATGTTCCTTTGAATGGATGTGCCAGACTTTGTTTATTCATTCACCTATTAAAGGACATCTTGGTGGCTTCCAGTTTCTGGCAATTGTGAATAAAGCTACTGTAAATATTCATGTGCAGGTTTTTGTGTGGAGATAACTTTACAACTCAATTGGGTAAATATCTAGGAGTGCAATTACTGGATTGTATGGTGCAAATATGTTTAGTTTTGTAAGGAACTGCTGAAATGTCTTCCAAAGTGGCTGTACCATTTTGCATTCTCATCAGCAAAGAGAGGGCATTCTGTTGCCAGAATTTGGTATTTGTCAGTTTTGTGGATTTTAGTCATTCTAAAAGATATGTAGTGACGTCTCATTTTAATTTGCAATCTCCTAATGACATATAATGTGGGGCTTCATTTCCATGCTTATTTGCCACCTGCATATTTTCTTTAGTGAGGTGTAATTTTCAGACCTTCTGCCCACTTAAAAAAGTAGATTCTTTTCTTATTGTTGAGTTTTAACTGTTTATAATTTTGAATACCAGTCCTTTATCAGTTAATGTGTTTCGCAAATAACTTTAATCTTTGGCTTACCTTTTCATTGCCTTAACATTCTTTCACAGAGAAGTTTTTAATTTTAATAAAGTTCAGTTGAAGGATTTTTTATTCCATGGGTTGTGCTTTTGATGTTGAATATAAAAATTCATCACCAAACCCCAAACCACCTAGATTTGTTCCTAGGTTATCTTCTATAAGTTTTGTAGTTTTATGTTTCACATTTAAGTCTAAGATCTATTTTGATCTAACTTTTGTAAAAGGTCTAGATTTTCCCATTTGTTTAAAAGATTATCCTCTTCCTGCACTGAATTGCCTTTGCTCCTTTGTCAAATATCATTTGACTATCCATATACATATATTAAAAAAAAATTTTTTTTGAGACAGTCTTGGTCTGTCGCCAGGTGCCAGGCTGGAGTGCATTGGCGCCATCTCGGCTCACTGCAACCTCCGCTTCCCGGGTTCAAGCAATTTTCCCTCAGCCTCCCGAGTAGCTGGGACCACAGGCATGCGCCACCACACCAAGCTAATATTTTGTATTTTTTTTTAGTAGGGACAGGGTTTCACCATGGTCTCGATCTCTTCACCTTGTGATCTGCCCGCCTTGGCCTCCCAAAGTGCTGGGATTGACTGTATTTAAGTGGGTGTATTTCTGGGCTCTCTATTCTGTGCTGTTGATCAGTTTGTCTGTTTTTTCACCAATACCAAACTGTCTTGCTTACTGTAGATTTATAGTAAGTCTTAAAGTCAGGTAGTGTTAATCCTCTGACTTTGTTCTTTTTCAGGATTGTGTTGGTCACTCTGGGTCATTTGACTTCCCAATATTAACTTTAGAATCTGTCACTTATTGGAATAACTTATTGGAGTTTTTAATGGGATTGTGTTGAATCTGTAGAGTTGGGGAGAATTCTCATCTTAAAATTATTGAGTTTTCCTATTCATTTACATGGAATAGCTCTCCATTTATTTGTATCTTCTTTGATTTTTGTTATCAGCATTTTCTCTGCTTCCTCATATAGATATTGTACATTTTACTGTATTTATGCCTAGGTATTTCATTACTTTTGGTACTATAAATGGTATTATGTTTCTAATTTCAACTTCCAACTGTTGGTTGATGGCATAATGGAAAGCAATAAACTTTTATTCTGTGAACTTCCTATAATCACTTATTAGTTCCAGGATTCCAGGAGTCTTTTGTTGTTGAATCTTTGGGATTTTCTTTTTTCTTTTTCTTTCTTCCTTTTTTTTTTTAAGGTGGAGTCTCACTCTATTGCCCAGGCTGGAGTGCAATGATATGATCTTGGCTCACTGCAACCTCCGCCTCCTGGACTCAAGCAGTTCTCCTGCCTCAGCCTCCTGAGTAGCTGGGATTACAGGCGCGTACCACCACACTGGCTAATTTTTGTGTTTTAGTAGAGATGGCGTTTCACCATGTTGGTCAGGCTGGTCTCGAACTCCTGACCTTGTGATCTGCCTGCCTCAGCCTCCCAAAGTGTTGAGATTACAGACATGAACCACTGCGCCTGGCCTGGGATTTTCTATATAGACAATCATGCCATCTGTGCACAGAGAGAGCTTTATTTCTTCTTTCCCAGTTGGTATGCCTTTTATTCCCTTTTCTTGTCTTATTGCACTAGCAAGAAATTCTAGTGCAATATTGAATAGGAGTGGTGAAAGGAGACATCTTTGCCTTGTTCCGAGTATTAGGGGGAAAAACATCCAGTTTCTCATCGTTAAGTATGCTGTTAGTTATAGAATTACTGTAAATCCCATTTGTTAATTTGAGAATGTTTCCTATTATTCCTAGGTTGCTGAGAGTTTGTATCATGAAAGGGTATCGGATTTTGGCAATGCTTTTTCTGCATCCATTGACATGATCACATGATTTTCTTCTTGGGCTTATTGATTTGATGAATTACATTGATTTTTGAATGAGGAGCCAGTTGTTCATCCTAGATAAATCCTGCTTGGTCATGGTGTGTGATGATTTTTATACATTGTTGGATTTGATTTGCTAATTTTTTTTAAAAAAATTAGGGGTACATAGGTATATGTGTATTTATGGGGTACATGTGATATTTTGATTCAGGGATTCAATGTGTAATAATCACATCAGGGTAAATGGGGTATCCATCACCTCAAGCATTTATCCTTTTTTTGTGTTACAAACAATACAATTATATTGTTTTAGTTATTTTAAAATGTGCAATAAATTTTGTTGACTGTAGTCACCCTGTTGTGCTATCAAATACTATATCTTATTCATTCTAACTATATATATATATTTTAGAAAAAGAGAAAAGGAGAATGAAAGAAACAGCAAAAGAAAGAAAAAAAAGAAAGAAAGAAAGAGGAAGAGAAAGAGGGAGAGAGAGTGGGATTCTCGTTTTATTGCCCAGGCTAGAATACAGTCTAAAAGTGGGTATTAAAAACCTCTTTTATGCCAATAATTGTGCTTAACAATGGAGACAGGAAGGAATAGGGGATGAAAATAACAAATAAGCAGCCAACCAATATTTTATTTAAACCTGTGAAATGCTATGCAATTGCTGAGGAGTGATTTACTTCCAATTATGTGGTCACTTTTAAAATAGGTATAATGTGATACTGAGAAAAAT
>PVKP010034890.1:0-23816 GCA_004027715.1 Plecturocebus donacophilus | reverse complement strand
CCTCCTCCACAGCCCCCCTACAGCTCTGCTCTCTTCTCCAGCTGCTGACCTCCCACCGTGCTCTCCCTCCACTGTCCCCAGCTGTCTCTCCCCTACTTGGCCAAGCAACCGGCCCTTCAGCCTAAGACTCCTTCCCCTCGGGTACTGGTCCTTCCATTCCGGGACAGCCAGACTACTGCGGCTCCCAATCAGGGAGGCTGCCGTGTAGCTTGAGGGGTTTGTGGCCCTCCACCTGCGAGGCCCCAGGGGAAGAAGGAAGGGGGGGCTTGGAATTCACTCTGTCCCACGCTGTGCTGGCAGATGTTTAACAAGCAGCTCTCACAGGGGAAAAGGGAGCCCTGGTCATAGCATCTACCAATTCCTGAGGTGTAAATGCTTCTGCCAGGGCCGGTTTAAAGCTGTCAGCATGATGTCACTGATGGCGCAGTTGGGAGGAGACTGAGAATGAGCTCTCTCAAAGCTGAGTGAGCCGGCTCAGCACGGTTCTGTCTCCCTCCCAGCCTGTCCAAGAACTCCAAGCCAGCCCCTTCTCCCGACTGAGAATCCATTACAAATTTAGGTTTGTGAGGAGAGACGCTCCTCCCCTCTTCCCATTCACCCCCAAAATAAAATAAAAAGCCAGGGCCCCTGGATCCCAGACCCCCAGTGGGCTATCTGAACCCCCAAGAGGCAGGCACCGTGTGCTGAACTGAAGCCATCTCTGATCGATGGCCTTAGAGCGCTGAGTCTTCTCTGGACCCCAAGCGGACTTATTTCTGCTGCTCTGTCCCCACCCGAGATTCTGCAGGAAGGAAGCTGCCAGCTCCGCTCCGTGCCCCAGCACTGCCAGCTGCCACTGCCCCCACAAATCTTCCACAGCTCCTCTCCCCCACTCCCCCTCCTCCTGGAGCCCCTCAGAGACTCAGAACCATGTTTTGCCTTAAATCTCAAGACCTCCCACCTTCCCACCTCTTTTTACCTGGCCTGCTGACTTCTGCCAGCCCACCAGAGCAGGCATCCTTGGGGAGGGCATGGCATCAGGGAAGGAAAGGGCCCATGTGCAGAGACTCCCAGGGGCCAGACCGGTCCCGACTGGAAGCCCCTCCAGCTGGCCCTCTCCCTTCCCTTGTGGGCACAGCATTGAAGGTGGGGTGAATGCAGGAACCCACACCATAAGACTGGCAGCATCTGCCATCCCCTGGTGGCCTCTGCCCCTCCCTTCAAGCCCCTGACCTGTGTTGCAGACCAGGAGGTGTGTGAGGAGGGCTGGACCAAGTACCAGAGCCACTGTTACCGCCACTTCCCGGACCGCGAGACCTGGGTGGATGCGGAGCGCCGGTGTCGGGAGCAGCAGTCACACCTGAGCAGCATCGTCACCCCCGAGGAGCAGGACTTTGTCAACAGTGAGTGCAGCGGGGCCTCTGGGGCCTGAGAGAAGAGTGGCGGTGTGGGCAAAGGGCCTCCCGTTTCAGAAGGCAGCAGACTGGGGCCTAGTGAGGCTGCAGGACAGGGACCTGGGGGAGGGGGACAGTGTTCCCGCAGTCTGAGCTCCCGCAGTGAAGACAGCAGTCTTTGGCGCCAGCAGCTTTGGCTACAACCCAGGCAGCCCACCGCCATCCAGAGTCAGCCCAAGACTAAGCTGTGGCTGTCACCTGTCCATGCCAGCTTGGAGAGGTGGCGCAAAGTGCACTCTAAACACGCCTGGGCTGAGACCCTTGTGAGGACATGAGAAGCAGGTGGCTTGCTCCTAGGAGCCCACCCGCCTCCCTCCCTCCTCCATCCCCTCTGCCTCCATGAGCTCAAGTTTCTAAGACACCGTTGGGATGTCCAGCATGAGGCCTGACACCCTCACCCTTTCCCCAGACAATGCACAGGACTACCAGTGGATCGGCCTGAACGACAGGACCATCGAAGGGGACTTCCGCTGGTCAGATGGACACCCCATGGTGAGTTCTGCTACAGGCCCAGCTGATGGCCCAGAGGAGAGGAAGTGGGATAAAGACTCCTGGAGAGAGAGGCGTTCAAACCCCATGCAGACACTGAGCAGCTGCGGGACCAGGAGCCCTGGGGTCAGGAATTGTGTGTCCTTCATCTCCACCTCTGGAGCCCAGCCTGGCGCTGGACAGATGGAGCTAATGGCGGCATGAGGCAAGGATGGAGCCAGAAAGGGGATGAAGGAGTATGGAAGCTTTAGAGAGGTTTCTTGCCTACACTGGACCCAAGTGTACTCAAGAAGACAGACAGAAAGCAACGTAGACGGCAGCCTCGCTTCTCTTTGTCCTGAAGCACGGCTGGAAGGATGAGCTTTGGGAGGGCTTACGAGCCATGTTTCTACCACCTATCCCTGCCCGAGCAAGGCAGCCTTTCGTGGTCAGCCCTGGTTGGCCCTTCCGGATAAGAGGAGCAGAATCAGCGCATGAACAGGGCCTGTGAGTCCTGAGGGTTCTGAGCTCCTGAGAAGGACCCAAGCCAGGCTGAGTGACCGATTCCCTAGAGGGCCCCCGGGTTCCATAGCCCCTAGAACAGCCCAGAGCAGACTCCTAGCAGCCTTTGCGTTGCTATCAGATGAGCCTGAAGTTGGGCTAAAAGAGAAAGGAGGTGACGAAGAGCCTCCGTGGGGAGGACAGTGGGGGCAGGCCACCCCGCGCCACGCTGCCTCTCCTCACTCGCTCCCCACTCCCGCCCACAGCAATTTGAGAACTGGCGCCCCAACCAGCCTGACAATTTCTTTGCCGCCGGAGAGGACTGCGTGGTGATGATCTGGCATGAGAAGGGCGAGTGGAATGATGTTCCCTGCAATTACCACCTGCCTTTCACGTGTAAAAAGGGCACAGGTAAGCTGGGGCCGGGAGCCGTCCGGGAGGATGGGATCCAGACCTCCAGCTACAGGTGCGGCTCTTGCTCTGCGGTCGGGGGTGAGCTCCTTGTCTCCTGGCTGTTGGTGTCTCCTCACCTGCCCAAAAAGCAGACAGGAGCGACCCTGGGATCCCTCCCGGCACCAGCATCAGGACCAATGGCAAGGGCGAGCTGTCTGCCAGGGACCATTTGCAGGGACAGCGAGCACATGAAGGTCACAGGCTAGAGGACAGGACCCCCACGCCACACTGCACACAGTCCCTTGGACAGCAGCAGCAGAGTGACCCCCAAGGGCCGCCAGGTGGGGAGCCTCCCTGTCTTTGGGATTCCCAAGGCCATCAGTCACAGAGTCATAGTTGTCAGGCCTCCATTCCTCGGCTTCCAGCCTGTGGACACTGAGTGCTGGCAGGGTATCCCCACCACCCCTGCTCATGACCTTGTGTCCCCCGGCCTCCTTTGGCTCTCATTTTCCCCTGAACTGGATGTTTTCATCAAGAAGCCCGAGTCTGCCTGGCTCTGGCCCTCCACAAGTTTCTTCCTCTCTTTCTTTCTTTTCTTTTCTTTTCTTTTTTTTTTTGAGAAGCATTTCACTCTGTCACCAGGCTGGAGTGCAGTGGCACAATCTCAGCTCACTGCAACCTCCACCTCCCTGATTCAAGTGATTCTCCTGTCTCAGCCTCCCAAGTAGCTGGGATTACAGGCACGCTCCACCACGCCCAGCTAATTTTTGTATTTTTAGTAGAGACAGGGTTTCGCCATATTCACCAGGCTGGGCTTGAACTCCTGACCTCGTGACCCGCCTGCTCCGGCCTCCCAAAGTGCTGGGATTACAGGCGTAAGCCACCGGGCCTGGCTCTTCCTTTCATCTTTTTTTCATTCCTTTAAGGACCACCCCCTTTGTATTCCCTTCCTGCTGTTCTAAATTGTTGAGGAGCCCAGATGTTAGAGCCAGCGGCTTCCAGACTCAGCGCTGCATGAAAACGCCCAGGGCTCAGTGTCAGGTGTGGAGGCTGTGTCCCCCACAATGCTTCGGGTCACAGCCAGTGTAGGTCATCCCAGAAGACCCTACGAGACCCTTTGTAAAGGGTGTTTGCCTCTCAGTGGCCTGCGGAGAACCCCCTGTGGTGGAGCACGCCAGGACCTTCGGGCAGAAGAAGGACCGCTATGAGATCAATTCCCTGGTGCGGTACCAGTGCACGGAGGGGTTTGTCCAGCGCCACGTGCCCACTATCCGGTGCCAGCCCAGCGGGCACTGGGAGGAGCCTCGGATCACCTGCACAGACCGTGAGCATCACCCCTGCCCCCCTCGCTGAGCACAGGGTTAGATTCCGCCAGCACAGCCCTCTCCCGGGGACCCTGCACCATCTGCAGGGTTGAGCAAGGGAGGTGACATCGGGGGGTTGCTCAGTCGCAAATCGCTGACCAGTGCCCCTAGAAGGGCCACGTACTTGTCCCAGAAGAGGGCTCACTTTCACTGAGAGGATGAAGGAGAAAAAGCCAGAAAGTCCAAGAAAAATCAAAACCGGGGAAGCTGATAAAGCCTCAGGCGCCTCACTGAGTCCCTGGTTACCGCAAGGGAGAGAGGGTAAGCTGGGGAGAGCCTAGGCGTGCCCCCCTTTCCTTCCAGGTCCGCTCACGTTTCCATCTCCCTTTCGCCCTAGCCACCACCTACAAACGCAGACTACAGAAGCGAAGTTCACGGCACCCTCAGAGGAGCCGCCCCAGCACGGCCCACTGAGAGGAGCTTCCAGGACGCACCCAGGACGCTGAGCCCAGGAGCCTGCCAGGCTGACGTGGACCCACCCAGATGGTGTCCTCTTCTTGTCGCTTTTTGTCATATAAGGAATCCCATTAAAGAAGGAAAAAATAAATCCCACATTGTGTATGCACCCACTCACCCCTCCAAATCACCAAAACCGCATCTAATTTGTCCGCCGAATGCCAAAGCAAAGCAAAGTTACCATAACTCGTGGACTAAGTTTAGAGACATTTCTTCGACCTCCCATCGTGCCTTTCCAGGGACCAGTGCAGGGACAGGGGGAGAAGGGGAGGGGTTAAGTTAAATAAAGAAGATTATTTTTGTTTCCTGACTTTATCCGAGAGCAGTGCAATCGTTGGTTATTTCACCTCCAGGGAGAGCTAGGGAGGCGGGGAGGGCCCCGAAGGAGCCGGACAGAGCCTGAGAGCACCAAGAACTCGGAACCGCAGCTGAATGTATTGCATGAGGAGCCGGGAGGGCTGCACTGTCTGAGGGAGAAGCCCTGGAGGAGAGGGGCGGGTTCCTGCCTCCTGCCAGGGTGAGCTGGCAGGGGAGAGCCATCAGAGGGACCTTCTGCAGCGTGGGGCTCGGGTTCCCTCCAAGGGTCCGTCTTCCAGTGTCCCCTTCCCTGGGTCTGCCACCCTAGCAGGTGGAAACTTAGCAGGGCTGCTGGGGGCACTTCCTCCCCAGTGGGGGTGCCAGCCAGCCTTCTCCCCTCCCCACCCTCGCCCCCGGGACCGTGCAGGCACCAGGGTTCCGTGCACCTATTTATATTTTTGAAAACCGAAGATTATGATATTAATAATAATAATAAAGACATTGGAAGAGATCTCTCTCTTTTCTTTTCCCTTCTTTAATTTAAGAAGAAGGCAGTCATGACCCGGAGTCTCCCAAAGGGACTCTTAGGAATGGTGACCGTGGAGGCAGGTTTTGATCCAGCGATCTCAAATTGGTGGGACTCTGAGACTCTGCTCAGTACAGAGAGCCTGGGACAGTCACAGCTGTTGTGCTTTGTTTTTACTAGGGCGCCGATGTGTTTGGTGGATGATCTGCATGTAAGCACAGGTGATATGTCTGTACACGTGTGTGCACCTGGCCGTGCCTGTCACGTGTGTGATGTGTCAGTCAGTGGGTACCGTGTGGATTTGCAAGTAAGCACTGTCAAAGAACAGCTCAAGCGAGGCATCTGGTCACCTGGTGGTTTGGTTCTCCGTGGCCACACTGCTCATGTGGGTTGATAGACTGCGTCCAAGAACAGAGGCAAAAATCAGGATTTATAAGAGGGGAAGGAAAAAGCAAACTGCAGACAGTGTGGGAACAGCGAATCTCGCTTACACATTTTCAGGGTGAACTGCTTGCCAGCTACTAACAAAAAGGCCTGGGCATTCTGCCCTAAGTACACTCCAGAATAGCAATGAAAACAATTCCAGTTGTTTACAGACTCCCCCTACAAACCTTGAGAGTTGAGGCGGCACGTGTGTCCCAGGCAGTGTCCTTCCCCCAGGGCCTCCCCCTCAGATGCCTCCCTCATCACAGTCGCTGGACACACACCATGGAGTCTTTGTGAATGTGTGTGTTGATTAGTGCATGCCAGTGTGAGTTCCTGGGTCCTGGTAACTTTTCAGGCATAGGCGTGTGTACAGTTGTTTGTGGGTAGATATATGCTTGTACCTCTACCTCTAGAAAGAATATTGGGCCAATCCCAGCGCTTTGGGAGGCTGAGGCGGGTGGATCACCTGAGGTCAGGAGTTCAAGACCAGCCTGACCAACATGGTGAAACCCCGTCTCTACTAAAAATACAATATTAGCCGGGTGTGGTGGCGCATGCCTGTAATCCTAGCTACTCGGGAGGCTGAGGCAGGAGAATCGCTTGAACCCGGGAGGCGGAGGTTGTGGTGAGCTGAGATCGTGCCATTGCACTCCAGCCTGGGAACAAGAGCGAAATTCCATCTCAAAAGAGAGAGAGAGAGAGAGAGAGAGAGAACAAACGAACGAACAGTGGGCCAAAGTAAAGTGTACAGCACTGGTCACATAGTAAGTGTTCAATAATTACTTAATTAACTATTAATTAACTGATTCGGTGGCAGTGCAGCTGTGAGTGGTTCTCAAACTTGAGTGAGCATCAGAATCACCTAAAGGGCTTGGTGACCACCGAGTGCCAGTCGGCATCCCAGACTTTCTGACTCAGCAGGTCTCTGGCGGGGCCCAGGAATTTGCACTTCTAACAAGATCCCAGCGATGCTGACGCTACAGGGCACACGGCGGGGAGCACTGAGCAAAGGGAAGAACCGATTGAATCGCTGGCTGGTGAGTGCAGCGGCATTCCTGTGCAGGGCAGCCAGTCTAGCTCCCTGAGGCCGGGGTGGGAGTGGGCGGCAGAGGGTGAGGCGCACGGAAGATGGGCCCCTAGGTCCAGGCCTCTGAGGTCCTCTGGAGGCACGGCTTCCTCTGCCTTCTGAGACGCATCTCTAGTTCTCCTGCTGGGCCTCACAAAGACAGGCTGCCAAGGGGTAGGGATGGCGGAGACACGAGCCAGGCCCTCTGCCACCAGGACCCGGTGAACCACGGGGCAGGCAAGGCTAGAGCCAGCCCACAGAGTTCCCTGTTCACCCCAGGGGGGGACCTGGATGACCTGTGACGTCTGGGCTCGAACTGCCCACACCACACCCTTCAGGCAGAGGGCTGCACCCTGAGACCGAAACAGATGGAGACAGAAAAGGGCTGCGGATGGCAGGAGGCTGTCGTAGCACCATTTATTGTCCCAGGAAAGTACACACACCCGAGGGCCCCTCCCCACACAGGGCAAAATGAGAAACAAATGAGAACAATACAGGCTCTTTGGAACTGGGGCGGGGTGGGGGGGAATTTCTCCCTTCCCTCGGATTTCACCCCGAAGCCCACAGCTGGCTTGCGGCCCTGGCCCCTCAGTGGGCAGACGGGGGTTACCAGCTTCACAGAGAAGGCCCAAAGCCCCACTGCAGAGGCCCCCAAGGCCCTCTTCTTCCCCAGGCTGAGGGGCGGGGAGGGCTATGGCCGCCACGCCCTGACTGCCAGCAGCATTCTGGGCAGGCCACCACCCGCTCTGGGCACCAACCCCCTTAATGAAGGGAGACCAGCCTGGATGGCGGAGAACCCTCCAGAAGCCCAGGAAACCGCAAATGGCCCAGAGGAGCCGGCAGGAGGATTCCTGGAGTGGGGCATCCAGGAGCAAAGGGAGATACTGGGTTCTGAGTGCTTTACCAAAAATAATAAAAAAAATGTCAAGAAAATTAAATTGAGAAGTATAAAAACAGTTAAAACAGCCCCAGCCCACAAGGGAAAATGAACCACTCAATAAATACACAGCCGGTGCGGGAAAGCTGCAGGGGAGGGCCCAGGTCCTAGTGCTGGCGGTAGCAGTAAACACCATACAGGCGGCTCTGTGGGTCAGGGAAGCCAAAGCTTCGGACCCCAGGCTCTGGGGGCCCACAGTTGGGATGCGGGTGAACCACAGGGTAGCGGGCGCTGCCATCTGCCAGCCAGCCAGCATCGCAGCGGTCCAGGCCCTGGAACCTCCAGGCAGCAAAGAGCTGTCCCACCTTGGCGATCGTGGCACCATCTTCCTGGCAGGCCTCTCTCGCCTCCGTCAGTGTCAGCTTCTCAGGGTGCTCCAGGTAGTACACCCGCCCTGCAGGAAAGGGGGCGTGAGTGCCGGCAGCACAGCGGGCAGCCAGAGAGCACAGTGGGGCCTGCAGAGATGCCAGCCCCAAAGACCCGTCAGAGCCCAGAGAGCTACCATGCTGTAGGCATCTGCAGAGAACACCTCAGGGAACACCTCTCCCAGAGGGCTCTGTCCTACCTGCCGTAGAACCCGGGTCCCTCCAGTCATGTCTGCACTCCCCACCACCCTTCCCCATTTGCACCCTGGGTGGGCTCCCCACCTAGGCTGGCCCAGAGTCTCTCGAATTCAGGCATTTACTGAGCTTCCCCCACCACACCCACCAGGCAGGGGGCTGCACCCTTAGACAGAATGAGATGGAGACACAGGAAAGGGCTGGGAATGGCAGCACCCACTATGTGCCAGACACTTTTCCGAGGGCTTGGCATATGGCACTGAACCAGTTTCTGTTTCTACCTGCTCATTTTCCTAAAAATGAGCTACTTTGTGAAGATAGGCTGTGTTTTACTCGTCTGTGATTCCCCAGAGCCTGGACTGGGCCCCAGCATACAGTAAGCACTCAGTAAACATTTGATGAATGAAGAAGCCAATGATCGGCATGAATCAACAGCAGCAAAGCACTGGAAACTCCACCGATGTGCTCCAAGGTTGGCTGGTGCTCTTGGCCCCCAGGCGGCAGTGCCAGCAGAGCAGACAGAGGGGGCCAGAGCTCCCCAGAAGCTGCCCTCCCGCAGGTCCCAGATGAGCACCAACCCCGCAGGCCTGGGTGTGGCCATTCCACTCACCCTTGAGGGCAGTAGCGAAGCAGAACACATCATAGCGGTGCAGGCGGCGGTGGCGGGGGCCGTAGCTTCGCACGCCAGGTGCCAGGCCGGGGCCGCCACAGGGCTGGCGGGGCAGCATGATGGGGTACTGCACCGTGGCATCCTGCAGCCAGCCCGCGTTGCACCAGTCCAGGCCCTCCTCCCAGGCCCGGAAGAGCTGCTCAAAGGAGGCCATCACCGCACCCTGCTCCGCACAGACCTGCTGGCCCTCGTGGAAGTTGAGCTGGTAGCGCCCCTGGGGAGACTGATAGGGAAAGACCACACCTGCAGGGGGAGGAACGAGGAGCTTCGCAGGTGGCCAGGGGCCCAGCGGCTGGATACCCCGCCCTCCTCCCACCTCCACGGGGACACGTGCTCCCTGCAACACACACACACACATACGCCGTCCCTCAGAAAAACTCAGCAAACCTCTGACCTCCCGTCCATTGCCACCTCTCTCCTGGGACTCAGCTGGTTCCCAGCAGTACTCAGAAAACATGCATGAGTTAAAGTAATTCATTAGTCAACTAATGTCCCCAACGATAGAATGGGAATGAGACCTAATTCACAGGGCTGTCCCAGGCCCCTAGCGAGGTTGGGCCTCTCCTTTGGGCTGTAGGGCCAGGTGTGGCTCTCAGCTCTCCTCTCATTAGCTGGGACCCGATCGTATATGTTATGAATGTAGAAGTTTCCTAGGAAAACACAAGAAACCTTCCACGTGTGGCAGATAATTGTCAGGAGAAAGAGAGCCCTGGAGGCAGTGGGGAGAGGCTGGTGAAGGGTCCTTCCATAAGGGAGGCTCAAGGTCAGGGAATTCCTGCGGCAGGAGGCTTCTCTCCTTGTGGCCGGGGTCTGATCGGGGCCACAGGCTTCCCTCAAAGGATAGGTTCATGTTTGAAATTTTACTATAATAAAAAGTTTTGAAACTTTGGAGTTTCAGTCGCTACCAAGTCCATGAAACTTGACGGAGTAGAGGTGGCCCTAGGGGTCTGGGAAGACACTAATTGGCTGCCTTTGTTTACCAAGAGTCCTTGGAATCTCCTCCCTGTGAGAGTCCCAAACCCCCAATCTCACCAGACACCTGGAAGCCAGGCACCTGGGCAAAGCCACGCTGGGCAGCAGAGAAGCCCATGGGCCCTGAGCCTCAGCTGGTAGCCTCCGTGTGTGTTAGCTGGGGGACTATTTCATGCCTGGCTCCAAATTCCTAGCCCTTGCAGCCCCGAGAATGGGGTGAGGGCTACCTGTTTCTTAAGGCTGCCCCTGCAGACCCCAGACCAATGACTCTTGCAGGTTCTCCCCAGCTCCACTGCCACCCCAACTTCAGGAAGGAGGAATGTGGGCCCTCGGAGCCACCATCTAAGCCAGGTGGACACTGGTGGCAAAGAGAGAGAATGAATTTCAAGGATGTACATCTTATCCTCATCGCCACTGAGGGAGGTAAAGGAGGAGTGACTGTGAGTCCCCATTTTACACCTAAGAGGCCGAGAGCTCCGAGGCAGGTTAGGCATTTACCCAGATGTCACAGCTGGGACGGGCTGGTGCTGGAGTCAGCTCACCTTCCTCTACCCCCGAACTGCCTCCCTAACACGTGGGAAAGATATGAGGACACACAGCCCCACCCTAGAGACAGAGAAGCCAAATACAGACTAAAGATCAACCAGGGACCCCACATGCAAGATCTGGCTTGAAGGGTGTGGCTGGTTTGGACAGCACTGGATTTGTTTGTTTGGTTTTTTTTTTAAAGGAGGTTTTTACATAATAATCAGGAGATCTCACATAAAAATATAAGCTTATCTTGTCAAGCCAGAAAATCTGGCAGATGGGGCCTGCATTCTGGTGTGGCATCATCAGCTGGACCTGAGTAGGACGGGGGCTCCCTGGGGGCAGGAGGAGGGCCCAGGAGTGTGCCCAGTCCCCCCACTCCCGTCAGCTCACACTGGGCTGCCTCATTCACTTGCGTTGCCTGCTGCCTTTGCTTAAATCTGAGCCCCATCTCTAAGCTGTGGAACCAGCTCTGGTTTTGCTCTCTGAATGGGATATGAATGAGAGCGGGTAGAGAGGGGAACAGCTTCTAGAGGCTAAGTGCTTGGGTTCAGACCCCAGCTCTGCCGTTTACAAGCTGTGTGACCTTAGGTAGGTTACTCGACCTCTCTGTGCCTCAGTTTCCTCACCTGTAAAATAGAAGTGGTAACAGTAGCTTCCCCCTGGGGTTGTTTTGAGGATTAAGTCCTTTGAAACGTCTAAAGCACAGAGGTCTGGATGCTTTCTCTGGTCCTCTCCACTCTGCCCTCAGGTCCCAGTGTCACCCAGTCCCTGTCAGGGTCTCACCCCGCAGCTCCAGCTCCACCAGACCGCTCTCATCCTCCAGCCCGTCAATGACCTCACAGCGGTAACGCCCATAGTCCTCCAGCCGCAGATCCTGGATCTCCAGCGACACATCATGCTCCTTGTCCTGCCGCAGGTGCACACGGCCTTGGTAGTCCCCAAAGGAGCGGTGCCTCAGCCCGATGGCCACCAGCACGTCCTTCTCTGGGGACCCGTTCTCCGACAGCTTCCACCATTTGATGCGCACGCGCCTTGGGGAGACCAGGGCTGGCTCATAGCGGTAATGGCAGGGCAGGATCACGCTGGCCCCTTGGTAGGTGAACAGGGTCTCCTCGGGTGTCTCCACCACCAGCTTCACTCCGTTGAGGAGGTCTTGGGGGAGAGGTAGGGTGCAGATGAGACCTGTTTCAGCATGTCTGTACCCCTGCAAGGGCCACCACACACCTCATCCGCAGATCCTCCAGGCTTAGATTGCATAAATGGCCACCAGGCTCCACCCTTCCCTGTATCCACGTGCTCTGCAACGTGACTTTTTGTCTGCTTCCATCCAGAGATGACATTTGTCCCCCCACCCCCTTGAATCTGCACCAGCCTCACCCCTTGCTTTGACCAACTGAGTGCCTTGGAAGTGACCACTCATCATGCCTGTTCTGAGCATGGTCCCAGGGGCCCTTTCTGTTTCCACCTTCTCTTAGGACTTTGTCAGTTACCATGAGCACGTGGCCTGGCTTGCCTGCTAGAGGATGAGAGACTACACAGAACGGAGACGGGGTGCCCCAGCCGATGCCATCCTACAGCAACCAGCCCCCCGCTGACCTGCCCACCAGGGGCAGGCACATCTGCAAGATCTAACTGCACCTGTAATCCCAGCTACTCGGGAGGCTGAGGCAGGAGAATCACTTGAACCCGGGAGGCAGAGGTTGCCGTGAGCCGAGATCACGCCACTGCACTCCAGCCTGGGCAACAGACTGTCTCAAAAAAAAAAAAAAAGACCTGTCTGGACCGCAGAACCTCACCCGGGGGGCCTGAATTAAAAAAAAAAAAAAAGATTCAAACTCACATCTATTTGACCCCAAGCCCCCTTTCCACTGGGGGGACCAAGGGAGGACACATTTAAGCTGGACCTTGAACAACTGGCGAGACTTTTAGGAAAAGTAAAAAGCCTAAGTGAATTGGGGCCCGTGACTAAGGGGCTGGCAACACAGGGAAACGACATCACCCCTTCTTCTGTCTTAGGCACGCTGGTCCACTGCAAGGGCCCTGCTGGGACATGGCCGCTGCATCGGGCCCTGTCTGTGTCCCAGCCTGGAACTGGCAGATCACAGCAGGAGCCAGGGAGGTCTAGATCACCCAGGGGAGTAAAGAGCTGGGCGTGGAGGTCGCCTACCTTTGCCATGGCCATTGCCTGCGTTCTGGTTGATGGCGCTGTTGGCATAGTAGAAGCCATTGTAGAAAGGCAGTCCGTAGGCACCAGGCAGCAGGAGCGGCAGGAGCAGGAGCAGCAGGCCCATCTCCTCATGCCAGGGTGACCTGGGCCAGGCTGGGGCCCCTGGGCAAACTGGGGAGAGGAGGAAAACAAGGCAGCTAGAAAAGCCGGGCAGCGCGGCCGCATCCCCTCCAGTCCAGCACCGCTCACTCACTCGCTCAACTGCTCACTGCGGGACACCTTCAGCCTGCGTGCCAGACACTGTTCCCGGAGCCAAGAAGACAGCAGGGACAAGCTAGATGACGGTCCTGCTTTCAGGGAGCGGCACCCCAAAGGCAAGACGGGCCATAAGCAGACAGATCCTAAGAAGGAAGTAGCAGGCAGCTAAAAGACAGTAGAGAAAAGTAAGCAGGACGATCTGACAGGCTCAATGTTTTTCAAGCCAGAGGTTGGAATTTGAAAGGCTGTGGGGAGTGTTTTTTAATGACTCCAAATAAACTAGACTGGAATAGAAACCATGAGGACACATAGATGGTATGTTAAGTAAAGACGGGTCCTGCATTGAGAAACTTTTGTTCCAGTCCACAAATGTGTGTGGGAGGTGAGGGTCACAATGTAAAATGGAGTTTTATTCCTGAGCAAGGTCAAAAATAATGTTTTTCATTATAAAGTTATTTATTATTATTATTTTTACATGCTAATGTTTTTACATACTAATGTTTACATGTATATCTTTGCCCAGGCTGGTCTCAAACTTCTGGCCTCAGGCAATTCTCCTGCTGTGGCCTTGGGCTGGAACTACAGGCATGCGCCCAGCCTGTGTGCATTTTTATTTGGTTTGGTTTGGTTTGGTTTGGTGTTTGGTGGTGGTGTTGTTTTAGTTTGGTTTTTTTTATTTTTATTTTTTTGAGACAGGGTCTTGCTCTGTGACCCAGGCTGGGGCGCAGTGGCACAATATCAGCTCACTGCAACCTTCACCTCCTGGGTTCAAGTGATTCTCATGCCTCAGCCTCCCAGGTAGTTGGGATTATAGGTGTGCACCACCATGCCCAGCTAATTTTTATATTTTCAGTAGAGACAGCATTTTGCCATGTTGGCCAGGCTGGTCTCGAACTCCTGACCTCAAGTGATCTACCCACCTTGGCCTCCTAAAGTGCTGGGATTACAGATGTGAGTCACCGCACCCAGTAAGGTCAAAAATAATTTTTTTTTTATTTTTTTGAGACACAGTCTTGCTCTATCACCCAGGCTGCAGTGCAGTGGCACGATCTTGGCTCACTGCAACCTCCGCCTCCTGGGTTCAAGTGAATCTCGTGCCTCAGCCTCCTGAGTAGCTGGGATTACAGGTGTGTGCTAACATGCCCGGCTAATTTTTGTATTTTTAGTAGAATAAAAAATACCAAAAATTTTACTATTTTTAGTAGTAGAACAAAATACTAAAACTTTTCTATTTTTAGTAGAGATGGGGTTTCACTATGTTGGCCAGGCCGGTCTCGAAATCCTGACCTCAGGCAATCCACCCGTCTCAGCCTCCCGAAGTGCTGGGATTACTGGGGAGAGCCACCACGCCAGGGTCAAAAATAACTTTCGAACATCATGCTATCTTGGGAGCTATTCCAGGTTAGGTGATCACTCAAATAAAAGAGGTAGCCGACACATGGGCTGTAGTTTGATGATTTGATTTTTTTAAATATTGGTTTAAAATATTATGTCTTGATTACTAAGATTTTTAGGAAACTCCCTTCCTCCCCCGCTTAAATCTCACACCCAGAGATTTACTGAGAGATTTACGGAGAGAGATTTACTGGCTCACGCATCTCACTCTAGCCCTGCTCACCTGCCATTTACTGAGCCCTCTTAACAATTAAAAGATGGAATCCACTGGGCGTGGTGGCTCATGCCCGTAATCCAAGCACTTTGGAGGCCAAGGCGGGTGGATCACCTGAGGTCAGGAGTTCAAGACCAGCCTGGCCAACATGGTGAAACCCCATCTTTATTTTATATATATAAAAGATACGGTCACTCCTTAAAGGAGCTTGGTCCAGGGAGCGGGCAGAGTCGTGGGCAGGCAGTCTTGATTGCTGTGTGGGGAGTACCAAGATGGAGGTACAGAAACAAGAATGTCCAATGAGACTGAAGGCGCACGGAGTTTGCCGGTCTGAGAGGGACTGACAGGTTTTTCCAGCAGGGCACTGCTACTACAAAGGTGCAGAGGCCAGCAAGAGTCCCGAGCCTGGGTGCTGGGGGTGTGCAGGAGGGCCTCCATTTCTCCCACACACCCCAGGTCCATCGTCTGTCCTTTTCTGCCATGCATTGGTCTCTGGGTCACTTGTCCCGGTTCCCCAGCCCTCTGGCTTCCAGTGGGATTGGCCAGTGGGAGGCACTCAGAGAAGACTGGAGGGAGGGAGAGAAGGAAGACGGGCATCACCTCGAGGCTCCCTCCCCACTCCAGTGCCTCTGCCATAGTGTGCCTGCTGCTGCTGGTCTCTGCGTCCCCAACTTCCTTGTTGGGTCCCTTCACCCCACTCTGTAGAAGTAGTCTAGAAGTGATTCCTCCATTGGAATTATCTGGGCTGAATTCTGCTTCCTGCCAAGACCCCAACTGCCATGGGGGAGAGGAAGGGGGTCACAGGGCCAGTGTCTGGATGTCTTGGGTGTCAGCCCCAGAAGCATATCCTTTTTTTTTTTTTTTTTTTTTTTGAGACAGTCTCATTCTGTTGTCAAGGCTGGAGTGCAGTGGTGTGATCTCAGCTCACTACAACCACCATCTCCTGGGTTAAGTGATTCTCGTGCCTTAGTCTCCCAAGTATGTGGGATTACAGGTGCACCAACACACTCCACTAATTTTTGTATGTTTTTTAGATACGAGGTTTCGCCATGTTGGTCAGGCTGGTCTCGAACTCCTGGCTTCAAGTGATCTGCCAAAGTGCTCCCAAAGTGCTGGGATTACAGGCACGAGCCACCACATCTGGCCAGAACCCTATTCTTTGTCCTGGGGGAACAGAAATGGTTTAAGCAGAGAAGTAACAGGATCAGACTCACATCTTAAGAGACATCCCTACAGGGGCTGAGGGGAAGGTGGACCTGGGGGCAGCAAGACCAGAAAGACAGCAGGCAGCTGCAAGCATAACTATGATTATCATGTGCAATGCAGAAGAATGCTTAGGGTGTGAGTTAAAATAGACAAAGCGGAACATACAATTGCCTCTGTTATGATTGCAACCATGTGGTCTTATGAATGCTTGTGTACAGGATCTAGAAGGGGAGGAAACCCTTAAAAGAAAGAAGAAAAGAGGACAGAAGGAAGGAAGGAAGGAGGGAGGCAGAGGGAAGGAGGGAGGGAGGCAGGCAGGCAAGCAAAGCATTGGCTAGAGTGATGGAATTGTGGAGGAAACATTCTCGTTTCCAGAACAGTTAGGAGTTCTTGATTGAGACAAGAAAATGCATGTGGGGAAAGTTGAGAGGCAGAACCCACCATTCTCTTAGACATCTTCACAGAAATCCCGAGGCCCAGACGTGCCACCTGTGCTGTGCCCTGCAGCCAGGACTCTACCAACTCTCAGACCCCGCTTCCTGTCCAAGAGTAATTCCCCTGTTGACACCCATAAGGCCCCTTGGTGATGGAGAACTGGGAGGCCTAAGCACAATGGGGCAACCTGGTACAGAGTTTGGGAACTGAAAGATCGGAGTTCAAATCCTATCTCTAACACTTATTCACTGCGCAGTTCTAGGCAGATTTCCTCAGCTGTAAAATGGAGATCATAAAACTCACTCTGGTACATTTCTCACCAATGCATTCTAGTTTTCTCCTAAAGTAACAGAGGTCTAGATGGGTGCACGACCACTCAGCTGAAGACTGCACTTCCAGCCTCCCTCACAGCTAGGAGAGCTATGTGACTCAGTGGCGGCAAGCAGAAATACCATGTGCCATCCAGGTCTGGCAGTTAAAACAATTACAGATGCCTTTCCCTGGCGTTCTTTCCCCCAACCTTCTGGAAACCACAGTAGCCAGCTCAGTGTCAGAGATAAAAACCATGGCTTGAATGGCAGAACTGTCCATCGGCCCTGGACCTCCTCCACTTGCACTGCCCCATGAGAGAAACAGAGTCCTATCGTATTTAAGCCCCCACTTTTTGCATCTCTTTTGTTTGTTTTTGTTTATTTGAGATGGAGTCTCGCTCTGTTGCGCAGGCTGGAGTGCAATCAGTGGCAAAATCTCAGCCCACTGCAACCTCCACCTCCCAGATTCAAGTAATTCTCCTGCCTCAGCCTCCTGAGTAGCTGGGATTACAGGCACCTGCCACCACGTCTGGCTACTTTTTGTATTTAGTAGGGACGGGGTTTCACCCATGTTGGCCAGGCTGGTCTTGAACTCCTGACCTCATGTGATCTGCCCACCTCAGCCTCCCAAAGTGCTGGGATTACAGGCGTGTGCCATCATGACTGGCCTGCATTTCTTTCTCAACACAGCTTTGCCTCACTTATCCTAAAAATACACACACCATAGCATTACCATGCTCAGCATAAAAGTATTAACAGCTGAGCACTTAGTCTGTTTTTTTTTGAGACCAAGTCTCACTCTGTCGCCCAGGTTGGAGTGCAGTGGTGCGATCTCAGCTCGGTGCAACCTGAGCCTCCCAGGTTCAAATGATTCTCCTGCCTCAGCCTCCCGAGTAGCTGGGATCACAGGTGTGCCCCACCATACCCAGCTAATTCTTTGTATTTTTAGTAGACACGGGATTTCACAATGTTGCCCAGGCTGATCTCGAACTCCTGGGTTTAATCAATCTGCCCACTCGGCCTCCCAAAGTGCTGGGATTACAGCTACCACACCTGGCCTCTCTCACTTAATCCTTACCATTACCCCAAGAGGCGAGCCTAGTAGTGTTCCCATTTTACAGATGGAGAAACCAACGCACAAAGCGACTAAGTCGTATGCCCAAGATCATCCAGCTAGGAAGTGGCAGAGCTAGGATTTGAACCCCCTCCAGCCCCAAAGCCTGGAACCACGATGCCAAATTCATGGAGGTGACTTGTGGCACCCAGCCCAGTGGTGCCTGGCACAGAGCAAATCCTTGTAAAAGTTGGTTTCCTCTCCCTTCCTTCAGGCTCCACACCTGGAACCAGGAGACAAGTGGGGCCAGGACTTGATGCTGAGCTTGATGTCCCGGGCTCCACCCTGTCCCTGGGCACCTAGAGTCTCCTTGAGCAGAGGGGCTCCCAGCTGCCGCTGACAATGTCCAGCCCAGTCCGCTTGGCAGTGGATAGCTCCCCAAATCAGCTGGTGTCCTGCCTGGGCGCTCAGACCTGGGCTCGGTATTGGAGCAGGACACATTGCATCCTACTGAGTTACTTCCAGCAAGTTCAACTCTCTGCCTCCATTTCCTCATCTGTTAAAAAAAAAAAAAGGAATTTAAGGCTGGGCGTGGTGGCTTACACCTGTAATCCCAGAGCACTTTGGGAAGCTAAGGTAGGTGGATCACCTGAGGTCAGGAGTTTGAAACCAGCCTGGCCAACGTAGTGAAACCCCTACTAAGCCTCTACTAAACCTCTACTAAAACTCTACTAAAAAATACAAAAATTAGCTGGGTGTAGTGGCAGGTGCCTGTCATCCCAGCTACTAGGGAGCCTGAGGCAGGAGAATTGCTTGAACCTGGGAGGTGGAAGTTGCAGTGAGGCAGTAAGCCGAGATTGTGCCACTGCACTCCAGCCTGACTGACAGAGCAAGACACCATCACAAAAAAAAAAAGGAACTTGGTGGGCTGTGGTGATGATTATGGCATGTAGCAGGTGCTCAACAAATGAACATGGCAAAGATTTCAGGCTCTAGCATGAGACTGGCCACCTGGATTCAGTTCTGGCTCCACCCACATACTAACCGTCTGTCATGGGACAAGTCACTGCACCTCTCTGAGCCTCAGTTTCTTCATCTGTAAAATGGGGGTCACAAGCTGGGCACGGTGGCTCATGCCTGTAATCCCAGCACTTTGGGAGGCTGAGGTGGGCAGATCACCTGAGGTCAGGAGTTCGAGACTAGCCTGGCCAACATGGAGAAACCCCATCTCTACTAAAAATAAAAAATTAGCTGAGTGTGGTGGTGGGCACCTGTAATCCCAGGTACTTGGGAGGCTGAGGCAGGAGAATCGCTTGAACATGGGGGGCAGAGGTTGCAGTGAGCTGAGATCTCGACATTGCACTTTAGCCTGGGCAACAATAGCGAGACTCCATCTCGGAAAAAAAAAATGGGGGTTATGATAATACTAACCAGAAAACACTTCTGTGAAGATTAAGGGAGAGAATATCTGCAGAGCACCTAGAAAACTGCTTGATAAGGAGCAAGCGCGGGGAGAGTATGACCTGCAACTACCCCTGTGAGCAGTTCACACAGTGAGTCTTCCACCATCTCAGTGGCTCTTTCTCCTCTCTCACTGCCTGAGAGAAAGCGGTCACCACTGCCTCCTCTTCACAGTTGAGGAAACTGAGGCCAAGAGTGTGGAGGTCAGTGAACTACCCGAGGCATTATTGTTGTCAAATATCTTGAACTTAGAGAAAGTTGACAGCCAGCCCTTTGCTTTTCCCAGGCACCTCTTACCTAGGGACCCCTCCACCTAAGACCAACAAGCTGAGCCTGGGCTTGGAGGGAAGGTGGGTGCCATCTCCCCGTCAGGTGCACACCAGCACTGGGCTGCCCGGGAGTACAAGTCCCCCAGGTACGAGCAGGAGGCAGCACCAGCCTCGAAGTCTGCCTGAGCGCGGCTCCCAGCGAGAAACTTGACATCCCTGTCCCTGTTTGGACAAGGCTTGATGCGCGCCTTTGAAACCCGCAGCCCCCAGGAAAACGAAAGCCAGACGCGTTTCCTACCAGCGTTCCCAGCAGGCTGGCCCCGACAGCGCCGCAGAAGAGGGTCCAGGGCGCCTCTCAATCGCCGCCCCGTTGCTGCAGGGAGCACAGGTGCTCCGAGGGTCAGCGCTGGGCACCGACGTCCGGGCAGGGTCACAGGCTGCCTGCGGCCACCCAGCGAGCTGGTGGCACGACTGAGTCCAAGAGCCGCGCTGTTTCCATCCTGGCAGCGCACGAGCCTCCGTTCCTCCCTAGGGGTCGCCATCTCCCACCCCGGGTTCTACCCTCCACCCTCCTCCCTGCCCTTCTGGCCTCGCTGTGCCTGGGGCAGCAACCTGGTGAGCGAGGCCTGGAACCCACAGGCATCCGTTGCGTTTGCCCCAGGGCTGCCAGATCGGGCCGGCCGCGGTCCGGAGGCGCACGTTGCCCCCAGATTATTCACAGATGCCCAGGAGCAGATGGGGCGCCGCGGACGGCACTGGAGGCAGGAGACCTGGACAGACGGCACGGGAGGGAGCCGAGCGGCCCCCGGCGGAAAAGGGACTGGAGCTGGACGGCGGTCTCGGAGGCCACCGGGTCCATTCGGGCTCTGCGCCCTCGCGGTGGGCACGAGGGTCCGATGCGAGTCCGCCCGCGCCCTCGCGCAGCTCCCACCCCACTTGTGCCCGGTGCGCCCCTCGCCTGCGATCACAGCCCATCTCAGCCCGGGCCTCCGCAGTGCCCAGCCCACGCCTCCTGCCCCTTCCCCGACCCTGCCCGGGAGGACCCGCAGGACACCCAAAGCGGGAGGGAGGAACGCGGCCCGCACACAGCCCCAGAAGCCCGGCGACCCCGGCGCCACGTACCGTCCCCCCAGACGGCTCCTCGACAGCTAGAGCGCTCGGGGGCCGCGAGCTGTCCCGGTCCAAGGCAGCAGTCGGATTTGGGGAGCTTAAAAGGCCAGAAAGGAAGCGGCAGCAGACAAACCCCCGCGCTCCCGCTGGACCAGCCCCTTAAAGGAACACGAGCCTTTCCCTCCTAAGGGCTGGGCACGAAGGGAGGAGTTGCTGCAGACTTGGGCGGTCTCCAGACTCGCTGGGAATCCCCGCAAAGGCGGTGTGCAAGAGTTGAGGATTTCACGTCTTGGGAAAAGTGAGTAGGGGTGGATTAGGAACGTTTGGGCAGGGGAGATCCCCTTTGAAAGGCTAGTATGCCAAAAACAGTGGGAGTAAGCAGGGAAGCTCCTGTCCGGCATTCTGCGGCGAGCTAAGGCTGCTCCCCACCTTTGGGTGTGGAAGGGGTGAGCCTTCTGTATTACTTTCTTTTCCCAATAGGAAGCAATGGAGTGAGGCCGGGCGCAGTGGCTCACGCCTGTAATCCCAGCACTTTGGGAGGCCTAGGTTGGTAGATCACCTGACGTCAGTAGTTCAAGACCAGCCTGGGCAACATGGTGAGACCCCGTATCTACTGAAAATACAAAATTAGCCGGGAGTGGTGGAGCATGCCTGTAATCCTGGGGAGGCTGAGGCAGGAGAATCACTTGAACCCAGGAGGTAGAGGTTGCAGTGAGCCAAGATCATGCCATTGCACTCCAGGCTGGGCAACAAGAGCGAAACTCCATCTCAAAAAAAAAAAAAAAAAAAAAAAAAAAAAAAAAAAAAAAAAAAAAAAAAAAAAAACAAGGGGTTGCTGACATCTTCCTGCCCCTGAGTTTGGCCATGATGAAACACTGGCAAGATTCCTAACTCACTGTAAGGCACACAGCAGCTATTCTCAGGACATGGGGCTTGAATAAGTGTCCCTGGCTGGGAGGGAACCACAGGATAGAATGCCTCTGCAGCCTGCAGGGGCAATCAGGTTTCTGAGTGGTCCCCCAACAGGGGTGGGCCTCCCTTCGGAATCCATCTGTCAGCACTGCCATCCAAGCAGCCGTTCAGGATGCTGTTTGGACAGGGTGTTTTCTTTCCTGTCCAGATCAATGGGGGCGCTGGCCTGTACAGTCTGATGTTTCCTCAGCAGCAAAGACTAAGGAGATCCTTCAGCTTTGGCTGGGGGAAGGGTCGAAGGCTCACAGGATCACAGGGTCACAGAGCCCAGAGCCTCTTAACACAGTCCAAGTTGGCCCATGACTATGTGTGTGCGTGCATGCATGTGTGTGTGTTATACACAGCCAGGAGCAAATCAGAACACAAAGAACTGTGATTAACAGGTAAACAGAACCTAAAAGGAACGCCAGGCTTGATGGGCAAAGGGTAGCCAAAAGACGTTCCTCTGCGGGTTCCCGACAGGAGAGAGGACGGACAGCAGGGAGAGTGCATCTGGTTACAGTAAGCTGAGCTGAACATGCCAGCCAGGGGTAGGGGCAGCCAGCAGGTGGACTCTTAATGCTCACCCTCTACCGTGCAGTTGGGCAGAAAAAGTCAATGTGTAGGAGTAATGGTAAAAGCTGGGCAAATGGAAGACACTGCTGAGGGAGTGAAGCCAAGGAAGGAAGGAGGGGGTCAGGAGTGAAGGGACTCCGCTCCCGGGTCCCAGGAGGGGGACTTTCGGAAGACTGTGGCCAACCATCCCAGAGCAGAGATGCTTCTCCCACTGTCAGCTCATCCCGAGGAGAGGCTGGAACAGGGGTTCAGGGCAGGAAATGCCTCGGAGAAGGAGTCCTGAGGCTCGAAGCCACCCAGAAAAACTTGGCTCAAAACCCAACCCACACCACTCCACAGAAGAGAGCTGGAAAACAGGAAGCAGTAGGTCAAGGGACCCCCAGAAGAATGGCATTCCCCATCCTCAGTTCCTAGGAAGACCACTGCCTGGACCTTTTATTCCGACTCTGCCAGGCCCGGGAGCCCAGCATCCGTCGATCTCAAAAAGGAGCCACTTTCAGATGCATTTCCCTGGTGTGGTTCCAGCAAAGCCACGCCCTCCCTTTGGCAGCCCAGGGGCCCCACCTCCTGCTGCTCAGAAGCACCCCACTTCCTGCTGCTCAGAAGCACCCCCTGCCTGCAGAGCATAGGACAGCTCCCAAAATTTGGAAAAATTCACCTTGAAAACGAGGATAGCTTTTCGTACACCCCTTGCCAAGCTAGTCAAGCCTCTGACTACAAGTCACGCTCCCAGATCAGCAGGACACTGGCCTCCATGGCCCACCCCAACTTCTTGATGGCCCCCACACAGGGGAGAGCAGTGAGGGTACCCCTAGAGCACACATGCCAGTGGCCGACCAGGAACCAGTTCAGCCAGGAGGCCTCGTGCCCGCTTGGCAGAGCCCTGCCCCTCCTCCAGTCCCACGCTGCACCCACCCTAGAAACTCCCACAGTTTTGAAGGCGCCCAGGTTCACTGGATTTCTAATCGTTTCTCCAGCCCCACTCCAGTTGCAGAGAGAATGGAAACTGCTGCAGGGGAAAACCAGCTGCCCCAGCCTGGCCTGTCTTCCTGGCAGGAAGGGAGCGAAGGCATTCAGGAGACGGCGTCTGCCACGTGCTCGCTGGGCCCCTGACCAGGCAGCAGTTATGGGGCCCTGGGCCAGACAGGCATGGAGGTAGAAAGCAGAGGGAAGAAGGAAAGTCAGGCTTTGAGGACCCGACTCCCTCCAGGCCGCCATGGGCCACAGTCACCCTCCACCTGCTATTGTGCTATCTGTAGTCAGGCAGGTGACAGAAAGCAAGCCGGGGCTCAGGGAGGACCACAGGTGGGGGATGGGGAAACCAGCGCAAATTAAATCCCATCCCCATGGAACAAGAACGAACCACACCAAGAGTTCCCGTGAAAAAGATAAATATATTTTGGAAGCTGCCTGTGTCCTCTGGGGTGAAGAACCAGCACAGAGGGCCCCGAATGCCCACCCTGCCAACCCGTGCCCTCCTCTGACCTCGCGCCCGTATCTCCCCATAGACCTGCTCTGCCCCCTTCTGTCTCACTGGGCTTCAGGACAAGGGACAAGAGAGGTCTCCAGGGGGACAAGGGGAAGTGTCTTGGGGGCAGGGGGCAACAGCAGTTGTGGCCACATGGTACCCCAGGGCTGACAGGCAAGAGGCTATTATCTCCAGCCTGGAGCTTGCGGGCCTTTCTTGAGGTCACCATGGGAATGTGATGTGTGGGAGAGGGGCTAGGCGAGCAGAGACACACGTGACTGGGATCGGGGCTCTGGACAGGGGCAGGGAAACCACACGCCCTACTTTGCCCTCCCGTCAGT